>JALMGJ010000003.1:172588773-172811273 GCA_023362775.1 Charina bottae | reverse complement strand
GTTGTTTTCTTCTTCCATTCAGAAGACATGATGAAAACTCACAACACATGGACAGACTTAACCATACTTTCAACTGGGAAACTGTGAGCATATGAGACCAGGCCAAATCCAAAAATGCTAGAGAATTCCTGGAAGCTTGGCACTCAGACAAAGCAGCCATCAACAGACACATAGAGGTTAACAACATTTACATACCATTCATAAGAGACAATAGAATAGCCAGAAGACCAGAACACCCCTGGGCCAGCAATCAACAACAAGATATGCATAGATTAACAGCAAGATTAGCAGCAGAGGAGCAATCAAACAACACAATAGACCTTAATCAAGGAACTATCAACTCAGTCAATCACCCAAACAGCACACAACAGCCCAATCAAGGAACTACCAAGGAGAGTACAAGATCCCCACCAACACAGGCAGGACAAGCCAGGGTATATAAACAGACAGCAAGTTCCACTCCCTTTTCGCACTGAAGATGTTGCCTAGCCTGGCAATGAAACGTCTGCATGAAAACAACAAGGCTCAGAGAGCACCAAAGACTCCCCAATATTTAATGCCAGCCATATTGGTCAAACATTTCCACAGGAACATTATTCGGCTTCAAGCCAGAGCAGCTTGTAGTAAAAAACAAAACAAAACTAGAAAACTGCCAAAGTTTTCCAGTTTCAAGGCATTAAATACTGTTTAGCAGAATAATTCAAGGTAAGTACTGTGCCCTGTTGTTGCCTGAATGATCTCCTCTGTATTTTGAGAGTATAAGATTGGGGAAGAATGGAATAGAATTTCATCCACTACTTGTTCAGTTGAATAGTAAAGGTAAAGGTTCCCCTCGCACATTTGTGCAGTCATGTCCAACTCTAGGGGCTGGTGCTCATCTCCGTTTGTTAGCCGAAGAGCCAGCATTGTCCGAAGATGCTTCCGCGGTCATGTGGCCGGCATGACGCACGCGGAACGCTGTTACCATCCCACCGAAGTGGTACCTATTAATTTACTTGCATTTGCATGCTTTCGAATTGCTAGGTTGGCAAGAGCTGGGGCTAGAGCGGGAGCTCACTCCGTAACGCGGGGCTAGGGATTCGAACCTCTGAACTTGCGATCTTCCGATCGACAAGCCTGGCGTCTTACCCACTGAGCCACCACGCCCCTCTCTCAGTTGAATAGAAGTATCATATTTTAATATTTTTAACTTACTATACTTTTCTGCAACAATATGGGAATTATAATTAATTCAAATTCAAATTAAGCACATGGGAATTCTAATTAAATCATTATCATGGTAGAAATATGTGTTCTACTCCAAAATGGTCATTTATTTTAAGACATGGATTTCAAAACCAATTTATCAAGCTATGCACAATAATGTTTTTCTAAAAGATCCACAAGTTTTTGCTGTAGATATAAACTCACTGTGACTCTGATGATATGACTCGTTGTGAAAATATGTATGATATATCTCTTTAAACTATATATATTTCTTTTTCTCAACAATTCCTTGGTATTAGTCTAATAAAAATATGTTGCATTCTTCCTCTTAATAATTCTCAATACGTGCAGACAAATTGTCCCTTTAACTGATGTTTCATTGTTTTACATTGACTTGTCTAAAATTGATTGGATTTATAACTTTATCAGTTCAAATGTCTGTCCTATGAACTAGAAATAGTGTTCTGACATTGTAACAATTATCTTGCATCAAGAGTTAGCTGTATTATATTTGTAGCTTAATCAAATCAGTGTTGTATCATCAATGCCCAGATTCAAAGTGCAGGGAAAGAATTATAGCTTGAGATAGCTGAGATTGTCATCCACCCTAAATCCATGCTTCAGGAAAAGGCTAAAGGAAAAGCAGATTAGCTAAATTACAGTCTAAGGCAAGGGTCGGAAATGGCGGCTCGCGAGCCAGATCTGGCTCTTTGGCCCCTTGACTCTGGCTCTCTCTCTCTCTCTGCCGCCCGACATCCGGAAAGCCGGTCTCCGGAAGCAGCAGGCTTCAGCCCGCCTCTCTGCTCTCCTTTGGCGTGCGCTGATTGGTGGAGGCGTCCTTCCTTCTGAGCCTCCACCAATCAGCGTCTGTTTCTTCTCCAGGAGAAGAACCCTGGAGAAGGAACAGAGACGCTGATTGGCAGAGGCTCAGAAGGAAGGACGCCTCCACCAATCAGCGTCTCTGTTTCTTCTCCAGGAGAAGAACCCTGGAGAAGAAACAGAGACGCTGATTGGTGGAGGCTCAGAAGGAAGGACGCCTCCACCAATCAGCGTGCGCCAAAGGAGAGCAGAGAGGCGGGCTGAAGCCTGCTGCTTCCGGAGACCGGCTTTCCAGATGTCGGGCGGCAGAGAGAGAGAGAGAGAGAGAGAGAGCCAGAAACGCCAGCCCAGCCGCACTTCAAAAGACATCAGACTCACTCAGAGAGACAGAAGGGGAAATCGAGCATCTCCAGCAAAAAAAGAGCAAAAAGCAGAGGCGGAAGCGGAAAAAACGGAATTGGGGAGGCTGCAAAGCCGGCAGGCAACGTGCAACTTCGCCTTGTTCAGCCCGCCTCTCTGCTCTCCTTTGGCGCGCGCTGATTGGTGGAGGCATCCTTCCTTCTGAGCCTCCACCAATCAGCGTCTCTGTTTCTTCTCCAGGGTTCTTCTCCTGGATTCTTCTCCAGGGTTCTTCTCCTGGAGAAGAAACAGAGATGCTGATTGGTGGAGGCTCAGAAGGAAGGATGCCTCCACCAATCAGCGCGCGCCAAAGGAGAGCAGAGAGGCGGGCTGAACAAGGCGAAGTTGCACGTTGCCTGCCGGCTTTGCAGCCTCCCCAATTCCGTTTTTTCCGCTTCCGCCTCTGCTTTTTGCTCTTTTTTTGCTGGAGATGTTCGATTTCCCCTTCTGTCTCTCTGAGTGAGTCTGATGTCTTTTGAAGTGCGGCTGGGCTGGCGTTTGCTGCCTCAGAGAGCGCCTCCTCTGCGTTTCCCACCCCCCATCATTTCCTTGGCCCGACGCGGGCGGGCGGGCGGAAGTGGCAGCCCCGCCGCCGCCGCCCTTTCTCTCCGGCTCGGATCCCGGGAAGGCAGCGGGGGGCCTCACGGAGGGAGGCAAGCGGGCGGGGCGGGGCGGGTGGGCGGGCGGCCCGGGCCTTCACCTCCGCCGCCAGGCCCACCCCCCTCGGCGTCTGTGCGGCTCCCCCGTGCCCTCCCACCCGCCCCCCCATAAGCCACGTGATTTACTCCCGCCCGCAAACCCCACCCCCTTCCACGTGATTGGCCCCCGCCTGCAACCCCCACCCCCTTCCACGCAATTGGCCCCCACCCGCAAACCCCGCCCCCTGGCTCTCGAGCATTTCAAAATGTGCATGAGCATGTCAAAATGGCTCCCGGCATAAAAAGTTTGCCGACCCCTGGTCTAAGGCCCTGTAATATTCAATAAAAAATGAGCAGCATCTCCTTCAACTTCAATCAGAAATTTGGCCCGAGACAAACTAGATAGAAGTATCCAAAAAGCCTTTAGGCCTTCAGTTTCAACACCTAATTTAAAGCCTTAGGAGGAAGTAGAGAACTTTCTTAATATAAATAAATATAAAAGTTGTAACCTTTGCAACATATTCAACAGAAAAAAGGAATTTATTTTTAATCCTTTTTTCTGTTATTAGATGAATGGAGATCTACAGAGAATGAAAGGCAATACTCATTTAAGAAAAGAGACACCTGCTTGGATATAACCTGACTTGTAAGCCATACTATTATTTTGAGCATCGTTCTGCTAGTCCTCTGCCTTGCATAGATGTTCTCCAATTCTATCTGTATTGCTTGGTTTCTGTATTCATGAAAAAGCCAACTGAGAGCATAACAGCTGGCATCTGTTAAGAAGAAAAGGATGTCTTAAGACATAGTCACGAAGAGTCGGAAGGGACTGAACGAATAAACAACAACAAGACATGTCACACTGACTGGCATTAGCTCAAGTGATACTGTTCCCTTAGACTGGTATTTTATTTGCTCCTACAACGTTACCAGTGTTGGTCTTAATCAGAGTCACTGATGCAAGGAACAATCTTCATATCCTAATTGTACTTTGTGGCATAAAAAAATAATAAAATAAAATAATAAAAAAATAAATAAAATTAAAATAATAAAATAAAATAATAAAATAAAATAAAATAAAATAAAATAAAATAAAATAAAATAAAATAAAATAATAAAGTAAAATAATAAAATAAAATATAATATAAAATAAAATAAAATAATATAAAATAATATAAAATTAAAATTAAAATAAAATAAAATAAAATAAAATAAAATAAAATAAAATAAAATAAAATAAAATAAAATAAAATAAAATAAAATAAAAAAATAAAAAAATAATAAAGAAAACAAAACAAAACAAAACATAAAATAAAATAAAATAAAATAAAAAAGTGCTGAAGAAAATGAAAGAATAGGTCTTATTGGAATTGTTGTGACAGGAATCCCCCACAAAGAAACAAAGAAAGGGTTATGTTTTCCTTAGGGCCTTTTTTGTTGTTGTTCAGTCATTTAGTCGTGTCCGACTCTTCGTGACCTCATGGACCATATCACGCCAGGCCATTCTGTCCTCTACTGTCTCCCGGAGTTTACTCAAATTCATGTTCGTTACATCGGTGATGCTATCTAACCATCTCATCCTCTGCCGTCCCCTTCTCCTTTTGCCTTCAGTCTTTCCCAGCATCAGGGTCTTTTCCAGTGAGTCCTCTCTTTGCATTAGGTGGCCAAAGTATTTGAGCTTCAGCCAGTCCTGCCATCTTAGTTTCAAGCCATGTGATCCTAGATAAAAAAAGGTAAAGGTTCCCCCCGCACATTTGTGCAGTCGTGTCCGACTCTAGGGGCCGGTGCTCATCTCCGTTTGTTAGCCAAAGAGCCAGAGTTGTCCGAAGACGCTTCCGCGGTCATGTGGCTGCATGACGCGCACGGAACGCTGTTACCTACCCACCAAAGTGGTACCTATTAATCTACTTGCATTTGCATGCTTTCGAATTGCTAGGTTGGCAAGAGCTGGGGTGAGTGCGGGAGCTCACTCTGTCACATGGGGCTAGGGATTCGAACCTCCGAACTTGCGATCTTCCGATCGACAAGCCTGGCATCATACCCACTGAGCCACCACGCCCCCTGATTGAAGTAATACTTCTTTGTTGTTCAGTCGTGTCCGACTCTTCGTGACCTCATGGACCATAGCACGCCAGGCCATTCTGTCCTCTACTGTCTCCCGGAGTTTACTCAAATTCATGTTCGTTACATCGGTGATGCTATCTAACCATCTCATCCTCTGTTTCCAGCCCTAATTCATAATCCTGCTTCCCTTTTACCAAGCCACTAAGTAACACCAAGGAAGTTTTTCCAGGGCTTCTTGCATCCCTAAAGAGAAAGCCAACATCATTTGTTCTAGGAGTCAGTGTGCTGCTACGTATGCCATACATATGCCATACATCTTTTTATTAATTGCATCAAACTAATAGAGGATGAAAAAATGATGTAACGTTGAAATTACAGAAGATAAAGAAAAGGGCTGAAATATTATATCAGAAACAAAGTAACACCAAAATATTTGATAAAATTGCTCAAAAATCCCTTCTCTTGTCTCTTTGTCAAAGAGGGAAAAAAAAGACAAATGCCAGACAACACAAATTGACTATCCACTAAAGGTAAAGGTTCCCCACACACATTTGTGCAGTCATGTCCGACTCTAGGGGCCGGTGCTCATCTCCGTTTGTTAGCCGAAGAGCCAGCGTTGTCCGAAGACGCTTCCGCGGTCATGTGGCCGGCATGACTTACGCGGAACGCTGTTACCATCCCACCGAAGTGGTACCTATTAATCTACTTGCATTTGCATGCTTTTGAATTGCTAGGTTGGCAAGAGCTGGTGCTAGTGCAGCTCACTCTGTCACGCGGGGCTAGGGATTCGAACCTCCGAACTTGCGATCTTCTGATCGACAAGCCTGGCGTCTTACCCACTGAGCCACCACGCCCCTATCCATTATCTATCCATTGCTGCACATCAAATAGACTATCTATTGCTATATATAGCAATTATGATATATCCATATATCAAATGACTACCCATTGCTGCACATCAAATAGAGATTTATAATTGCAGTGGTCTTCTAACAATCTCCCATGGGTGAAAAGTCCATAATTCCCATATGCAAGAAGAAGGGTGGATTTGGGGAAGCTGTGCTCACCAGCTTTCTCTCTCTTGGTACTCACCAATGGCTATATTTAAGTAGATCCCTATTTCATTTGTTAGCAGTTCACCAGTACTAATTGCCAGCCAGTCCTCATATAGTGTATTATGTAAAAGAGTCAAAACGCAGGGAAAAAAATAATAGTTCCCTGACTGACTTTGTTTGGTAGTCAGAAATATTAATGTTCTGCCCTTCAAAAACACTTTAAGCCAGTAAAATATCATACTTTATTCCAATAAGTAATATGATTTTGTGAGTGCATAGCCCATATGCCAAAACTCCTTTTATAAAGCTGATAAATTGAGGGAGATTAATCCCACCTGAATGATGCATTATCATACCACATAAGTGAGATACAGCTTTGTGGAGACTTCTGTCCAGTTTGTATCTGTCGAAATAGGTTTTCAGTGAATTAGTTTCTTAGCACTCCCTTTTCAATCTATATTTAAATGATTTGGCTATAAATGCGGCACACCCAGACACAAACACACCATTGATCCTTTCAATTAGCCAAACTGAGGTTTCTTCTGCTATTGGCTGGTGATGAGGTTCTGTTATTCCTAACAAAGGTTGTATTAACATGCAAGATAAAGGTTTGTATACTTTCTTTTAAGAAAAGTTCCTTGATTTTGAGACAACAGAAATTACAGCATTTTCCAGATCTGAGCACCTTCATCAAAAGTTAGTTGATGGGTATAAGACAGAAGTGGAAAAGTTGTTTAGATATTTGGGTTAGGGATGTGTGAATTAGCCAATGTCCAGCTTTCGAATACTGCTAGATAATGATTAAAACTAGATACTAGTTCTTTTCTCCAATAGTCCTAGGATATTTTAACAGCCCTTATACTGAAGAAAGGTATTTAGAGATGTGGCTAAATACCAAAAATTATCATTCAAATTCTATTGGCTTGTTGGTAGAATTTTTGTTTCAGGAAAGACATTTAAGAGTGAAAACTGCTTTTTGAAGTATGGATAAAATAAAGGGGAATGAGTAACCATGATTATAGCAAAATACTTTATAGCATATCTTTGCAACAATATGTAATGCTTTTTTTGGCAACTGGAAACAAAGATATTATGAAAGAAAAACTGCATTTCTATTTTTTGCCATGGAGGTCTCTGGATAGCACATGACTTTTGTGCTCAGTCACCTGAACTGTTTGATTGCTTTTTTTTTTTGCATATGTTTTACTTTTTAATGTGTTTTTGTCTTTCTATTATCTTTTGTACTAGGATGATCCAGTCATTAGAAACACACATAGATGGATTTGTGACAGGCATGTAGGTCATACTACATGAAATGCAAATGTGAAGATGGCAAATTCCATATTGGAGATCATCAGCTGGGTGGTGATATTCAGTTGAAGGGAAAGGAAACAGTGCTGGGGGAGCCCGCAGTCACGGGTGCTATAAGATCAGCACATGTAACACCACTGCTCAGCGAGCTGCATTGGGTACCAGTTTGCTTCCGAGTCCAATTCAAGGTGTTGGTTATCACTTTTAAAGCCCTACATGGCATGGGGCCAGGGTACCTGAGGGACCGACTCATCCCGACCACATCTACCCGCCCCACCCGGTCATGCAGAGAAGGTATACTTCAGACCCCATCAATAAAAGAATTTCATCTAGCGGGGTCCAGGAGGCGTGCCTTCTCTGCGATAGCACCCGCCCTGTGGAATATCTTGCCCCCAGAGGTGAGGCGGGCGCCCTCGCTCCTGGCCTTCCGGAGGTCTTTAAAGACCTGGTTCTGCTGCCTTGCTGGGATGGAGGTAATAGTTCCTCCTGGGGGTGGTTAACGTAGTAATATCCTCCTTTTAAGATCTCACTAGCCTCTGGATTTTTTTCTATTTATTATTATATTGTATTTTAAAATGTATAGGTTTTAATTTTAATATTATTATTGTAAACCGCCCAAAGTCTACTGCTGTAGAGATGGGCGGTGATAAATTTGAATAATAAATTAATAAATAAATAAACTTACCCTGCACATAGTAAATAAGGACAGCACCATTTGGTGTCATCCTTCCTGTGGCAGTCATAGCCACCAGTTTTATGCTAGTATAGTTTTATGCAGAAGGAAGGACTGGTGAATAGTGAATAGTGCTTTAAATGAATTGTGAGGACCAGCCCTGTGTGTGACTAAAAGGTTATGCCTGAGCCATGACCATTTCACTTTGCAAACCTCATGGTTGCTTATTTATATACTGAAAATAAAAATTACTTGAATTCCACTGGAAAATACACTGCTATAAGCTTCATGTGGGTGTGAATCATTTGTGTTTCTTCTCTAATTTAAGTGTTTTATGGTATGTTCTGAAAGCGTTTGGGAGAATCATCCCCGTGGGTTTATTTAGCATGCTCTGAAGCACAGGTTGCCTGCCATTCTCAGCAGACTGTGAAATCCAATTAATTGCATCATATGAATCTATACGGTTTCTTGCAATAACAACAGTGGGGGAGCTGCTCTTACTTCAGTGAAAACTACTTTACACCTTGGCTCTTGAGTCTTCTCTTTCTCTTACAGAAGATAAGGCTACATCATTTCAATGGATTATTCTGGGAAAAATGTGTTAGTTATTGTATCATCCAAACAAGGAGTATATAGGGAGGAATAGCAGCAGTGAGCACAATAAACTGAAAAAAAATAGGATTTTTAAAACTCTAATAGGCCAGTGGTGGAAGGGGGGAAGAGGGGTTGTTAATTTGAATGTCCTTTATTTTTATTGAATTCTATGTCAATATAATATTTCCCCCCTTTTTTACCAATTGAAGTAAATGGCCCAGTAAACAAGAATGCATCAGAAAACTCAACATATTGAAATAGTTTTTTCAATATTTTAACAGAAGAGTTTACTGCTTTGAAAGAAAAATAGATATTTCATATACAAAAACATCCCTTTGGTAGGAATCCATCCATGTAAGAAGTCCAGAACAATGCCACCCTCTTGACTCCATGCTAACAAGGTCCTGTTTCAACATTATTGGGGGAGTGTTTGAATGTAACAAGAATACATGATTTGGCATTGTGGAATGCTGACTATTTTCTACTTTTAAAGGTGCCCATAATGTAATAGTGCATTCTGGCCTTGATTAATACTATGTGCCTGGGCAGCAAGCACTATGATTATGATTATTATTTTTTTGCATACGTTGCTTAAAGGGTAAATTTATCAAGTTCAGTTTCCTTCCAAGGGCATCAATAGAGAGGGTCAAAAAGGTCAAGATAGTGGCATGACCATGCAATTTAAACCCTGTTCCTTTTGTACATGCATTGTAAAACATAAAAATGGCCAGGTCTTCAATTAAATGGTTGTGTCTGCTATCAACTTTTTTTACTCCCTCATGCAAAAGCTTCTGTTTTGCTCTCTATTTTTCCTAATCTTCTGTTCATTTTACTCAGTTTTTTAAATAGTCCACTGGACAATTCATGTGCAGTGTCATGAACCTTTCTCATAATATGAGTGATTATATTTTACCTAAATATGGACAGAGGCTACCCAACTCTATTGCCTTTTCACAAGGCTGTGAAGACCCAGCTCTTCCCCCAGGAATTGGGGGCTGAACATTAGTTTGGGAGCTGTGGCATGGGTGTATGCGTGCAAGGTTTTTACTGAGCCTCAACGCAGTTTTCATTGGGTTTTGTTTTAATGTAATTCTCAGTTTTTGTTTCTTCGTGATCCAGAGTTTCTTGGAGAGATGGTGCTTATATAAATTGGATTAATAAATAAACAAATAAACCTTTTTGTAAGTGACTTTCCCTAACATAATGCATTCTACGCTCATGCTGACTTAATAGACATATTTTCACCCGCAATTGTGTAAATTACAAACTGCATCACACCATTCAGAATAACATGTTTAAGTCGCCCCGGTTAATTAAATAACAGTCTGCCAGTGGATGCAAATTACAGGCAGAGTTCTCCTCCTAGGACTTCAGCTTTGCCACTGCCTCTTGAAATAATTTCCCTTTGGTAAAACTCTAAAAAAAAATTAGGCTGTTTTTCCTAACACAAACTGCAGACATGAATTTACGATACAAAAGTTTCTCAAGAAATTTTGTGTTTCTCCATATCAAATGTCTCATTATTTCTTTAAAACTAGTTTATGGCTCTTTGTCTCCATTTGCAACCAATTTCGCCTAGGCTGAAATTGTTCCTGCTCCTCCCACTATATCATCACATTTATTTCTCAGGGATGCTAAAAACCACACGGGTGATACATTCCAACAGATATTAGATCTGTTTCTTGTTCATTTTTTATCACTTTGGAATGCTTAGTTATTTTTGTTATTTACACATTCAGCAGCTACTGCACGTATCCTGAACAGCCAGAAATTCTACAATATTATCTTTTTTTCCCCCCCTGGAAGCTATGAGCCTTTAAACAAGAAATGTTTTCACCATCCCATGCTCTTTTTTTCTTACAAAAATAATTCATACAGCATCTATCAATTACTTGCAACAATGGCACTTTTGTGTAAGTCAATATTGCACAAGCATTTAGGGCCCATCATACTATTTGTGCATTTTTTTTTTAAAGTATTCATTTCTAATGTCACAGATAGCATTTTTTTCCAGTCTGCAAATGCCCTGAAGGCTCTTCAAACATAGCAACATGTAATAAAAGAATAGTGGATTCCCAATTTCAAATCATAAAGCTTTGTTGTGTACTTCTGATGGGCTATCATTGCTTTCATCAAGAGTATATTTATGTTTGAAGCTTACACAATGAACCAGAAACTACACAGCTGGTTGGCAACTACATTCTGCCAGGGACTGTGCTGTCTTTGTTACTGCCACATTTTTGATGAATAATGGGCCTTCAATTTGCCGTTCTTGATCAAGATGGGCAGTCCTGAAAGACATGAAGAAGTATATACAATTGCATGCAGATTGGGCTGGCATTAAGCCACCCTTCTGGCTGCTCTAGGATGCTGGAACCAACATCTGTCTGCAAACTCAGCAGACTTCGACAGGAATCTTCACAGAGATCCTGGCACGCAGATTACAGAGGATATTTCATTTGATTATGTATCCTCCACAATCTGTTTTTTTAAAAAGGGTGACAAGCCTTAGAGGATAAAAAGGGTCCTAAGTCACATCGACACAGAGAGAAGTGGCAGTTGTTTTGCTAGTGGTTAGGAGCACAGAAGACACAACAGATAGATTAATGAATATAATGAATTGGAGAACAATGCAGTCATATTTAATACAAACAGTAAAGAAGCTTCCTTATACCTTTGACTGTGTGATTACCATGTTAGAGACCTGATAAGCATATACAAAATAAATAAAGAATAAATAAAATTAAACAAGTCAACTGAGAGTTCTCACTTGGGGCACAAATGATCAGGCTCAAATTATCCTACTTCAGACACGTTATGTGAAGACCCTGCTCTCTGGAAAAGGTTCTAATGCTGGGAAAGGTGGAAGGAAAGAGAAGAAAAGGATGACCAGCAGCAAGGTGTATGGACTCAGTTACAGTGGCGATGAGTGCCCCATCAGGAGACTTGAAAGAACAGGTTAGAGATAGATCATCATGGAGAAAATCTATCTCTATGTGGTCAGTAAAGGTGGGCACTGACTTGATGGCACATAATCAATCAAAATTAGCTTCTGTTCCTCAGGACGAGGAGAGTAAGGAAGGGTTATTTTGCAGTTTTAATTTTTATAATAAAGGGTAGGTAAAGGTTTTCCCCTGCATAGTCGTGTCTGACTCTAAGGGGCAGTGCTCATCTCCGTTTCTTAGCCAAAGAGCCAGCGCTGTCCGAGGATGCTTCCGTGGTCATGTGGCCAGCATGACGCACGTGGAACGCTGTTACCATCCCACCAAAGTGGTACCTATTTATGTACTTGCATTTGCATGCTTTTGAATTGCTAGGTTGGCAAGAGCTGGGGCGAGTGCGGGACCTCACTCCGTCACGCTGCGCTTGGGTCTCAAACTGCCGACCTTCCGATCGACAAGCCTGGCATCTTAACCGCTGAGCCATCGTGCCCCCATATAATAGAGGGTGCAATTTTATTATTTTTTAAAGAGTAAAATCAATAATACCAATCCACCTCACAGGGTTGTTGTTGTGGGGAAAATAGGCAGGAGTATTACTTATGTTTTCTGCCTTGAGTTGACCAAATATAAAGGTGTGATAAAATAATAATAACAACAACAACAACAACAAATCATCCTTGCAAGTATTATGGTAATTGGACCAGAAAACATAGAAACTGCTTACTATAAACATGTAATACATTATGGACATAGAAACAAGTCCTCCATACATAGACCAACCATAAAGTATATAAAATAACTATTATAATATATATATATATATATAATAGTTATATAAAATAACTATTATTCTATATTATAAACTCTAAATATAATTTATCATTTTTAAAAAGTTTTAAAGTTTTTAAAAAGTTTTAAAACTCAGATCTGTATGTACTACTAAACTTATCTAAATCTTGTACCTTCCCTCTACAGTGAATCTTATATTGCTAAAAGTTGAATAAGATACTAAGAAGATGGATACTCCTCCAAGAAATTACTCAATGCTGTCATGCAGAATTGGCCACTACGCAAAGTTTGGTCACTGTAAGAAATTTCAATCAACTGATTATTCTGTAGGTAAATAACAATATGTTCCTCAACCCAATTTAGCAGATTTCTAATAACCAGCATGATATAAGTAGATAGTATTTTACTATAAAAGGAGAAATGCTATAAAAATATTTCATTTACTCAGTATCTCTACAACTACATAGACACATTGCCACTCATACATGTTTTCAAGTGTCTACCTATTAAAATTGTTGATGGTATGACATTAAATCTGGCCAAAAAAAAGAGCTTTTCCCTATTTCTGTGTGATGATATGGGACAAATAATTAGCTTATTTAAATCTGCTTTTAATAGTATTCCTTTAATTACTTCTTTGACCTTCTTCAGACCTAAGGAGATGATAAATTGTAACGAACAAGCACAAATATTAACTTTTTAAAAAGAAACAGGACACTTTCCCAGTAATCTTTAAATGTCTCTTCTAGAACTCGTGAAGTTACCTGCAGGGGAGTGGGGATCCATTTCAACTTAAGATTAAGATCTATCTGGCTTCTTCAAAGTCTAACTTTTGCTTCCATAGAGGTCACTATACTACTGCTTGCACCATTCTGATCTTTGTGGGTATAGACACACCACAGTATCTGAATGGCCTTCATGGCTGCTCTACCAAGTGCTAGTCTGTGGCATATTTCTTGACTGTTTGATCCTCTACTGTTGAAACAAAAGCATATAGGGCATATATTCACCAACAAATATACATATGTAAAGTTGTATAGTAAGCATTTCAGTGAATGGAAGCCATAATTCATTACAATCATTCATAGCTAATCTATCTTTATAATTATAGATTAGATACTAATTAATTCATTAATTAATCACTAGTAACATCAATTCTGCAGACTACTGAATAGTTGGAATCACATGTTTGTCTTTCCAATGCAAAAGAATATTTTTTCTCAATAAGTGAGATACAGAAAATCCACTTTTTTGTCCAGATGAAAACTCCCATGTGATAGGAATAAACTTCAAAAAAGATCTGAAAATATTGAATCTCAAAGTTGAGTTAATGCATGTAATTACTTTCCCAAAAGGAACAATTGTTAGACATTGTAGAAATATAATTTTAAATAAAGCATTAATTTCACTGCATTTCCAACAACATAACCATTTATTGTAGAATGTTTTGTAACAATTTTCCCTCAAATTGCATCTTGGTGTAATTTTTTTAAAAAAAATCCATAGATTTTCCCATTGTTTCACTGTTATTGTTTCTTTGAAATTTTGCATCCATTTTATCATACATTTTTAAAATTTGTTCTGTCTCCATGTCATATTTAAGTAACATCTTGTAAATACGTCCTAATGAATGATCTTGATTCTGTATAACTATTCAAATTTTGTCAACTTTCTCAGGGTCACTCCTTCTTTAAGATCACTTTTTTATTTTTCCAGTTATTTGCAAAGACATTAACTATGATAGATTTCTTCCTTCCTAAGCAAATCTTCTTGTGTCTTTGGTCTGTTTCTTTCTTCATAGAAGAAAGTTCAAGGTGTTATTGACAGTAAATAAACAAATAGTCAATTAAGGATAATTAGCAAAAGATTGCTTATTTCCACAAATGCTTGAAGTACCACATCAGCTTTCATTCTTATTTGTTAGGTAACTGGGAAAACACACATTTATGACAAATGAAGCCTTCTTAGAAATGTGAGTCACATGAGTAGAAGATTCATGAGTAGACATATCCACCTCTTAGGTTGCCATAAGGATTCTTCTAAGGCAGAGCTTTCCAAACTGTGTGTCCCGGACACACAGAAGAAAGTTCAAGGTGTTATTGACAGTAAATAAACAAATAGTGGGAAAACAACAAAACACTGCAGGCATTTGAGGTCAAAGGATCTAGCAGCAGAAAATGAGGTGGGAATTATGTTGAATGGGCTCCACTGCCTCTGAGTGAACAGAGAAAGAAATAGTGAAAGTGATGAATAAGGACACTGAATTGGAACATCTATATTCTCTCATGTTTGGGTTTGTACATATATCATATTGGGAAGATCAGGAACTCATACAGGAAATGGAAAAGAAATCTATGGCTTAAGAATTGAAAGGCTTTGTGGTCAGTTATTAATACAGAATCTTATGACCTCGTGCCTGTTTCAGTTAAGCAAGAGCTATAAATAGACAATGTATAGTTTTCTAAACAAAGTTGTCTATTCCTTAGAACAGGGCTTTCCAAAGTGCCGCTGCTGGCAACACACCAGTGGCAGTGGCGGCGGCAGCGCGGGGGAGCGTGCGGCGGCGCGCGCACGGTGGCGGCGCGGGGTGTGTGCGGCGGCGGCACGCGTGCACGGTGGCGGCGCAGGGGGGCGTGCAGCGGTGCATGCACGGCGGCGGCAGCAGCTCCGCTAAAACGCGGAAACACTGATACCGCGCCGCTGCCGCTACCGCTGTGCACGCGCGCGCCGCCGCTTCCGGGTGGTGTGGCGACACACCATGCTGTGTGTGGTGACACACTTTTGTGTCGCGACACACAGTTTGGAAAGCTCTGCCTTAGAAGAATCCTTATGGCAACCTAAGAGGTGGATATGTCTACTCATGAATCTTCTACTCATGTGACTCACATTTCCAAGAAGGCTTCATTTGTCATAAATGTGTGTTTTCCCAGTTACCTAACAAATAAGAATGAAAGCTGATGTGGTACTTCAAGCATTTGTGGAAATAAGCAATCTTTTGCTAATTATCCTTAATTGACTCTTAACTGCAACATTGTCATGGCACAGCAAGTACCAAAGGGGAGCAAAATGGGCTGACTTTGTTGTGAAGGAGGAGGAGGAGGAGGAGGAGGAGGAGGAGGAGGAGGAGGAGGAGGAGGAGGCGGCAGAGGAGGAGCCGACATTGCCAATGAAAGCAATTGTGTTACAATTAGAAATCTTGTAAGTCTTGCACTCTTCCTTCCTTCTTCAAGTGGAAGGGATATTCCACCATTTTAATGGTGACTGATAATCATTAGTTAGCATGTAACATGCTGGATAACTCCTGAAGTTCTTTAGGCAAGGCTGTGATGAAAATATCTAGGGGAAAAGATATGATACGTTGGGAATTTTCCATGAAAATGCGTAAGCAACTTTAAAATGATACTTGTGTTTCAAGGCTACAAGACCTGAAGATTGACCACAGTAGTCACCTTTGAGACTAATATGATTCACCTTCCTTGACATCCCGGGTGGCTATTCTTAGTCAGTAATTATTTGACTACCACAATCTGGGTGGGCTGGGTCACCTCTGCAAGTTAACAACCATGCCCACTCTTTTTATGTTGGAAATCTTGTTGTAACATTAACAAATACTGTGTGTGTGTGTGTGTGTGTGTGTGTGTGTGTTTGTGCCTTTGAGTCAGTGTTGACTCCTGGCGACTGCCTGGACAAGTCCCTGCAGTTTTCTTGGCAAGGTTTCAGAAGTGGTTTCCCATTGCCTCCTTCCTAGGGCTGAGAAAAAGTGACTGGCCCAAGGTCACCTATAACTAAGATGAGACTAGAACTCACAGACTCATAGTTTCTAGCCTGGTGCCTCAACCTCTGCACCAAACTGGCTCTCTCTAATACATTGGGCTATGGTTAATTCTCACTATGAAATCAGAAATGTGAATCACTTTCAAAGATTAGTGCAATGAAAATGAAGAATATAAATCATGAACAATATTCATTTACATTGTTTTGGTATCATTTCAGAAAAAAATAAAAAATAACTTGAAAATAGCAGGTTTAAATGTATATATGTTAATAGATGGTGTTCAACTACATTACACTGGGAAGATATGAAGGAATATCACAGTCTGGATCTGTGGCTTTGTCTTTTGAATTCAAGGTGTTGGTTATTACCTTTAAAGCCGTACATGGCACGGGACCAGGTTATCTGAGGGACCGCCTCATCCCCATTACATCATCCCGTCCCACCCGATCTTGCAGAGAGGGCATGCTGCGGACCCCCTCTATGAAAGAATTCCATCTAGCAGGGTCTCGGAGGCGAGCCTTCTCTGCAGCAGCACCTGCCCTATGGAACATCCTCCCCCCAGAGATAAGACAGGCCCCTTCACTCCTGGACTTCAGGAAAAATTAAAACCTTGGCTCTGTGATCTCGCCTGGGGCAAGAAGGAAAGTGGTCACGCTTGGGGATGGCTGATTTCCTAGAACCGCCTCAAATATTTTAAATATGTTTAGCTTCACTGTAAGAACCACCTGCCACTTGGATTTTATTGTATTTATAATTTTATTGTTGTTTTTATTGTATTTTAAATGATGTTGTGATTGTGAACCACCCAGAGTCCCTCCTTGAGAGGGAGATGGGCGGTCATAGAAATTTAATAAATGAATAAAATAAATAAATCTCTTCACCCACTTCTGAGGTGGTGCCCAAGTTTTTATTGTTACTTGGGATGCTATTAGGAAGTAATTAGGCCCCTCTTTTATTTCCTTTGACATTTCACTTCTCTGATAGTTCCATATGTTTGAAACCCCATGCTTTCTGGTTTTTGTGAGTTGCTGAGTTCATATTCCAAATTATACTAGTTGGCTATTTAGTGAAAGTTTATTTCAGCTATAGACCAGATACTAAAATAATGCTACTAGAAGTCCTGCTCTGAATGACACCTGACAAAAGTGAGGATTAGTCACCCAATGAAGAATGTGATAGATTTAATTGAAGTGTTTTGCTAGAGTTTATTTAAAAATGAACATCAGAAAAAGTTCAGTTTGATTATTAAATTCCAATATGCAACCTTTTATTCTGACACATCAGGGAGAAGTTGATGAAAGCCTTTGTGGCTTTGTACCTCTGCTATTTCACACTTAATAAAAACATCATTTACTTACAATAGATTTTTGTTCAGATCAAAAGATTTTTCATTCAACATTCCACTTTGGGTTGTCCTGACCTTGATAATTCCAAGCAGTCTTGTATCCCATTCCTAAAATATTACAGCAATAATTCAGGACCATTATTCCTAATAATAAAGCAAAAGCACCCTGAAATTCTGTCTCAGATATTTTGTGTGAGCATTGGGGAAGGAGAATTCATATTTATTTACTCTAATGACTGAGTAATAAGTCTGAGCTATGCAGATCAAAGGGAGAGGTTGTAAGAGGGAAAACTAATAAAAGACCTCAGCATGAGAACAGTAATAAAACCATTTTAGCAAAGGGAGTGGACTAGCAATATTTGAGAAGGAACAAAATATGTGTCCCACCTTTACCTACAATCAGAAAGCCAAAATATGATGGATTATTCCTTCTGGAATAATCCAGAAGGAATCTCCATGCCTTATAAACCTGGTTCTTCTCTTTATTAAAGTAGTTTGCCCAGGGCCGCACTATTAAAAGTGCATTGGCTTTAACACATACAGTACCTCTTTAAAATGCAAATAGCATTTTTCAATAGGAAGAATGAAATTATTGGAATTTTACCAGATTAGAAGGAATCATTTCATTTTTTCCTCTCCTGCTGCAGTCCTGAGACGATTTTATAAAAAGCATAGACCAGGCCAACACGGAGATCCAGCGGGGTGATAAGCCCACAGTAGAGCAGGCCTGTGAGCCCAGACGCAGGGCCGGGAATTGAGGCCTGGTTATCCCCTCCCAACCCCTCTAACTTGCCAATTACAATTTTGGGTCCCTCCAAAGTGCATGTGTGCCTCCTCCCACGTGTGAGAGACGAGGGAGGGAGCCTGGGTGTGAATGTTGTTTGGTAGAGCACTCGCCCTCTGAGTGAGAGACAAGGGGTGAGGGGTAGTGAATGTTATGCCCCCCTGCTGTCCAGTGAGAGAGGCTGAGGGGGGCATGGTGAGTATGTAGGTGATGGTTGGATCTACCAGCTCCGAGAGCGAGAGCTGGTGTGCTGGTGGTCCACCATCTCCTTGTGGCTGTGTAGTTGTGTGTAGAGTGGGATGAGAGGATGGAGGGATCACTATCTCAAACCAGGGATTTTAAAGGTCCAGGATTGGGGGCGAATGGACTGGGAAACCCTGGGGGATATAGGGCGGGGCATTTTATCGAGGTGGTGACGGGCAGGGGATGTTATGGTGGAAGCCGGAGGGTAAGTCATCGTCAAGGAAAGTGCCCCAGATGTTTATTATCTGTGGCGTGTTCCGACCCTCTAGACTTAAACCTAGGCCCTGGACAGCAGACTCGTGGGGGTCCTGACCTCCGGCTGCTGCTGCTTAATGCCAGGTCAGTTAACAACAAGGCCCCCCTCATAAGTGACTTGATCACAGAAGAGGGGGCTGACTTGGTGTGTATTACCGAAACTTGGCTGGGCTTGGAGGGAGGAGTGGCTTTGTCAGAGATGTGCCCGGCTGGGTTTTGGGTGTGGCACCAGCCGAGATGTCAGGGCAGGGGAGGAGGGGTGTCAGTTGTCATCCGAGAGTCTCTTGTGGCCTTCAGGGACACTGCTCCACAAGTAGCCGGTTGGGAGACCCTGTTTTTCAAGTTGGGTACCCGAGAGCAGTTGGGAGTGTTGCTGCTGTACCAGCCTCCCTGCTGCGTAGCAACCTCCCTGCCTGAGCTGCAGGAGGCTTTCTCAGGGTTGGCAGTGGAATTCCCCAGACTTATGGTTCTGGGAGATTTCAATCTGCCATCCCTGGGACGGTCCTCAGAGGTAGCTCGGGAGTTCATGGCCACCATGGCGGCCATGGGCCTGACTCAGATTATTCGGGACCCAACTAGAGACAGTGCTCTCACACCGGACTTAGTTTTCTTGTCGGAGCAATGGCAATGTGGTCTGAGGGGAGAGTTACATCTTTCCCCTTTGTCATGGTCAGATCACGCCCTGGTGGCCTTGAGATTCTCTTACGCCGCCCCACTCTGCAGGGAGGCAGGACCTATTCGATCGGTCCACCCCCAGCGACTGATGGACCCAACTCGGTTTCAGGGGGAGCTGGGGGTTATCCCCGGGGATCTGCTGCACGGTCCAGCGGAGGCGCTAGCTAATACCTGGAATAGGGTGGCAGCCGGGGCCTTGGACAGGATCGCGCCTGTGCGGCCTCTCTTATCCTATCAAGCCCGACACTCCCTGTGGTTCACGGAGGAGTTGAGGGTTTTGAAGAGGATTAAGAGATGCCTAGAGCACTGCTGGAGGAAGACAAAGACTGAACCCAACTGAACACAAGCTACAGCCGCAGTTAAGGCCTACCTTGTGGCGGTAAGAGCGGTGAAACACCAATATTTCTCCGCTCTTATTGCATCCGCAGAATGCCGCCCAGCGGCCCTGTTTAAGATTACCTGTTCCCTTTTGGGGAAAGGGGATTCAGAAAATCATCTGCAGGGCCATGCTGAGGAGTTTTCTAGGCATCTGCAGGATAAAATTGCTCGGATTCACTCTAAGTTAGACTCTAAGCATGAAACATGGCCTGGGGAGATGCCTGAGGTACGGATTTACCCGGTTATCTGGGAACAGTTCGATCCTGTTAGGCCTGAGGAAGTGGAGAGGATCCTCCGGACTGTAAATGCCACCACATGCGAACTAGATCCATGTCCCTCCTGGCTGGTTCAATCAGCTCGGGAGGTGATATGTGGCTGGGTCCAGTCAATGATAAATGCATCCTTGCAGGAGGGGGTGTTTCCGGCGGCCTTTAAGGAGGTGCTGGTGCACCCCCTGCTCAAGAAACAACCACTGGACCCTGTTGTACTGGACAATTTTCATCCAGTCTCCCACCTCCCCTTTATGGGGAAGGTGGTTGAGTAAGTGGTGGCATTACAGCTTCAGAGGATTCTTGATGAAACGGATTATCTAGACCCCTTTCAGTCAGGTTTCAGGCCAGGATATGGGATGGAAACAGCATTGGTCGCACTTATGGATGATATCTGGCAGGAGCAGGATGGGGGTAGTGCATCCATCCTGGCTCTCTTTGACCTCTCAGTGGCTTTCAATACCATTGACTATGGTATCCTTTTGGGATGACTCAGGGAGTTGGGGGTGGGCAGCGTGGTTTTGCGCTGGTTCACTTCCTTCCTCCAGGGCCGGTCCCAATCGGTGTTGATAGGGGAGGAGAGATCATGTCCTTTGTGGGGTGCCGCAGGGCTCAGTGCTCTCTCCTCTCCTATTTAACATCTACATGAAACCACTGGGTGAGATCATCCATCTCCACGGGATGAGGTATCATCAATATGCTGATGATACGCAGTTATACATCTCCCTCCCAGGGGAAGTTAGTGATGCTGTGACTGCCCTATCCAAGTGCCTGGGGGCTGTGGGGGTCTGGATGGGGAACAACAGGCTTCAGCTGAACCCTGGTAAGACAGAGTGGCTGTGGGTTAATGGACCCTCGGTGTCTAGGAATTTATCATCTTTAGTTCTGGATGGGGTGGCATTACCCCAGACAGACCCAGTGCGTAACTTGGGTGTCCTCTTGGACTCACGACTCCTGCTCGAAGAGCAGGTGGCAGTCGTGGCCAGAAGGGCCTTTGCACAGCTTCGTGTTGTGCGCCAGTTACGCCCTTTCCTAGAGCGAGGGGCCCTCCAGTAAGTTTAACTCACCTAAACTACAATCAATCCTGGCCTTGCTGCAGTCAGTGATGCCATCCAAATACCCCCCATTCCTCATGCCAAAAGAACAACTAAAACATCCAATCCCCTTTTTTCCCATCCTGCTGAAGCTTGATTTCTTTTTTCATTCAGAGAAAAATCCACCAACACTCAGGATCCAGACTTCTCATTCATTTCATTTTGTTCCAGGGCTGGCACATACCCACAGAGAAACTGAGGCATTGCCTAGGGCAGAGCTTTCCAAACTTTTCATGTTGGTGACACACTTTTTAGACATGCATCATTTCATGACACACTCTTACAGCAGGGCACAAGGCAGGCACTAGGACCTGTGCGGAATCACAGCAGGTTTGGAGGCAGCAGGGCACAAGACAAGCTCTAGGACCTGCATGGAATCCTGGCAGGGCTCGGAGGCAGCAGCAGCCGCAACACACCCAGACACTGCAGCCAACACACTAACATGTCCTGACACACAGTTTGGAAAGCTCTGGCCTAGGGTGTAGAATGGGTGGTAGAAGAACTGCAGGTAGGGGAGAGGCATCCAGGCTCAGAGAAAGCTCTTTTCACAGTCCAGGTCTGATGGTCCTAGCCCTGCTGCAATCTGCCAGCATCATTCCACCCCTGCAGCAGCACCTTGAGCTCCTGCTGCTGCTCCTGTTCCTCCTGCAGAACTGTGAGTGCATGCCCTGGATACATGTCTTTGGTCTTTGAAGATAGACACTAATGTTGGAACTGAGTTGCATCTAACTGGTTTGCCTTAGAGCCCAAAGATCTCTACCTGGATATGGACAGGAATGTACTGTAACTTCTTCCCCCCCCCCTCCTCCTCCTCTCATTAGCATATGGTTGCATTTTAGATCCCCCAAAACTCATTTAATTCTGTGAAGAACAATGTATTGCAACATTTCATCTACTATACTGAACAGTGCTTTGAACAATTTTAGGGTTGATAAAATAGCCTAGATTAATTAATCACACATAAATGGTAAATTGTAGTTTCATCTTGATGTAGAAAATCCAAGTAAGCCATAGGCAGTATAACAACCCATAACACACATTTTAATATGTTGATCAGAAAAGCCCAATATATTATGATATTAATATTTCACATCGTATGTTTATGTATATCAGTGCCGCTTAATTCTGATCAAGGACCAGAACGTATGTTGATTAATCAAATGTCAATATTTTACATACATTTCTTGACAAAATTTTCAAGAAAGAAAGGAAGGCCGTAATGACAAATATCCATGGAAAGTTTTAGCGCTAATAGAAAAAACAATGTAAATTAACTTTTCATGCTCTTTCAAGATAATGTTTTATAATTTTAAAAGTGATATTAAATTAAAAATTTCCTTAGTTTTTTATCTGCAGTGGTGATGGGCTGCTATCTTACATTTTTTCCAGCTTTAGGAGAAGCACATTTATTATTAAAGGAAATTTTCACAAAGAATGTTTTTATCCAGGAAAAAGAAAAAGGAATGATACTGTAACAATAATGATCAAAGACTAATGCAATTGTGAATAAAGCAAATAGCTGTCTTGTGCAATTTCACTTTCTCAAGGGAATTTATCCGAAATGGCTTTCATTTTTTAAAATGTGTTTGTTTCAATGCTATATGTGGGAACAAAGAATGTTGCTATTTTTGCTTTACTCCTTCTCCCCCCACCCTCCTATAAAAATTATTTACTCAGTTTGTCTTACTGCATACTCAAAAAGAGCTTTTTTTTTTCCCTTCAAAGCAGTACTTTGAAGTTAAGGTAGCATTGTACAGATAAGCAGTCAGAAACACACTGAGTTAGCAGCCCTGCAAGTTTGTAAGTTTAGGGAAACTATAGCTCTGAAATGTTATATTTGGAAAGTGGACCACTATGGGTGCTATTGCTAGGAACTGTGTCATGAGGCTGATACTCCTTGTTTGCCAGTCTCTTCTGGACAGGTTGCAGAACAGCATTTGCTCATACAAATGCCATGTGGGAAGACAGATTTTGGTTAAAGAAGCCACAACCTATGTTAGAAAATCACCTGAACTGATAGCCTAATTAAGATTCCAAGTTGCAAATCCAATGATAGAATATTTTTAATCTATTTATGAAATCATGCTCTTATATTATAACTATGGCATTTCATCTGTAGCACTCTGGACTTGTGCACACAAAATGACTGCTGCTTTAACCGAATCTGCACTTTGACTGTTTCCACATGAGGACCTATTTATGTGAAAGTCACTTTATGGAGATAGGACATACTAGGAACATTTTTTACCTTTTCTTTTAACTTGAAAAGGGTTGGGTAAATTCAAAATCTTTGTGTGTGTGTGTATCTTTGTGTATGCAGGTAGTTGTGCTTTTTCCTTTCATATTTTCTCTTTGTTTCTCTCCATCCTTCTCAAGTGACCTTTCTCTCACCTACACAGTTATCTCCATACATTCCATATGTCTGTCTTTATTTTATGTATTGTAAGTTGCCCAGACTCTTTTGAGAGTCAGGTGGTTTCCAAATCAAATAATAAAAATAAAATAAATGTCATCTTACAGAAAGTACCATAACCATAAAATAGTAAGCAACATAATTTGAGCCTGGCCATTTGTACCTCGAGTTAGAACTCTGGGTTGATTTGTTCGATGATCCATAGGTTTGTTTTCTTGACTGTGCATGGTATTCTCAGGAGTCTTCTCTAACACCAAAGTTCAAAGGATCAATACCCTTCCTATCCTTCTTCTTTAAAGTCCAACTTTCACTTCCATAGAGTGTCACAGGGAATACCATGGCTTGTGCAATTCTGATCTTTGTAGACACATCATGGCATTTGAATATCAAGTGCTAGTCTGCAACATATTTCTTGACTGCTTGTTCCTTTACTGTTGATGGTTGATCCTAAAAGGCAGAACTATCCACCAGTTCAATAACTTCATTGTCAATTCTAGGCTTGTTGTTCTTGTCATTAGTTTGATCTTCTTTATATTTTAGTCCCATTTTTTCACTGTGCTCTTTGACTTTTAGTCAATGGTGGTAGAGCAATGACAGATGGTATTTTCTTATTTATCTCAAGGCAGGTTGAATAGAAGGAATGAGCTAAACTGAGGATAAATTCTCAGTTCAGTGTCACCATGACACTACCCCGATAGGCGAAAATGCAAAATATCTGCGAACTAGGGCTTGCAGATATTTTGCATTTTCGGCTATCAGGATAGTGTCATCAGCATAGCACAGG
The DNA here is from genome assembly GCA_023362775.1 of Charina bottae. Classification (NCBI taxonomy): domain Eukaryota; kingdom Metazoa; phylum Chordata; class Lepidosauria; order Squamata; family Charinaidae; genus Charina; species Charina bottae. The sequence goes on along the minus strand of JALMGJ010000003.1, from coordinate 172,786,768 downwards.
TTATTGATGTTTCTTCCTCCAATTTTAAAACCATGCTCATCTTCTTCCAACAATGATGTTACAGTTATGATATAAGAATGCAAGATTAACCCAAGCACTTTGTATGATAAATTTATATCTAATGCCTAAAGAGAAATCTCCCATTTAAGGAAAAAAGAATGAGTTATTGCCACTTGTAGCTTTGTTGAGTGTCTCATGGACTAATAACAGTATTGGTCAGGTGAAATCCAGGATATCACATTTCTACTTCAGCTTTAATCACTGTGTTGATATGTAATCCTTGCACCCAAATTGCTATTTGCAACATAACATACATCTACAGAGATTAAAACATTAGAATTTATCCTCAGTTCAGCCCATTCCTTCTATTCAACCTGCCTTGAGATAAATAAGAAGATACCATCTGTCATTGCTCTACTGCCATTGACTTATAATGTATCTGATTTCAGTACTTTATATAAGCATTCTGTTCCTTTGTTGACTTCAGTTATGCTTTTTGTTTAAGGCATGCAAATATAACTCTTCAGTACCCTCCTAAACCATCTGCAGAAGGCTTTTTCACAGAAGAAATGATGTAATCATTCACTTTACCTTGGCTATTCTCAAAATTTTCTTGCAAAGAATTAAGCTACCCTTGAACTAAGTTATACCTCAAATGTTTCTACACAGATTAGTATTCTTTATCATAATTACTGCAATGTCCTTCAATTATTTGATATTAATTTTTTTAAAATTTAAAATGTTTTAGAAATATTAATGTTTCTTTTTGAGAGGAATGAGCAATAATAGTAAGAGAAACTAATTCTAAACATGGCTTCTATGGTATAGAATAGACCAGTGTTTCGTAAACTGTGGTCCTAGGACCCCTGGGGGTCACCCAAGACCCTCTCAGGGGTGTTCAAAATCAAAATTATTTGCCAGCCCATGTTGAAAAATAATACAATATTAAAATTCCATCCAACAACCACGAGAAACGGCAGCCAATGTGTCATTTTTAATTTTTAAAATTAAATATTGGTAAATATAACCCATATAAACAAAAGCTCTTTTGGGGTCCTCCATAATTTTTAAAAGTAGGAAGCGGTCCTGAGAGAAAAAAGTTTAAGAAACACTGCAATAGACAATTAAAAAATATACCTTTATACGATGAGAATAGCTATGGGGGGAAATTTGTACCGATCACATTTTAAAAGAAAATCATGTATCACGTACACTCCAAAACACAGCTATCAGGGCCGGCTCTAGGCATTTTGTTGCACTAGGGAAAGTCATATTCTGGTGCGACCCATGGTTTGGCTCATCTTCTGATTTTGTTAGGAATTTCAAAAAACGTGCCCTCTTGTTTCTTTTTTTCTTTGCGTTTTTGTTAATGATTTTCATCCCTGGACAATTTTTTTTCCTTTTTTTCGGACATTTTCACCATATTTACCATGAATCACAGTAAACAATTAAATCAGTTTTAATTACATCATCACCCATTTTTGCCATATGGCAACAATTCTGCAAAATTATATTTAACCCTCAACTGGGTGCACAGGTGCATGGAGTGTGCCATTACCACTTATAACTTCGATAAGCGGATAGTCACACGACCCCTCGCTGGATCATCAACTTGTTGTGGTGAGTGGGCTTGTGTGTTCCCAATGAACCCTGTGAGCGAAGCCATCGGGAGTCATGTACTCCTGGTAGGGTCACCAATGGCGGTAAGGTCCAGGGGGAGGAACCAGACAAAGAACGATCCAAGAAAGGCCTCAACGGCAGAACAGGCGGAAGATAACAAGGTGTATTGTTACAACGGCTGCGAAGGCGGATGAAGGCTGCAGCAGGCAAAAGGTCACAAATCGCCATGGTACCCATGCCATTGGATTAGAGCCTTTTTCTGTGAAGGTTGTATGCTGATCATTGTGCACCGATCTCCACACATAAAACAAATTCACGCACAGGCATCTTCCAACCACACCAAGCCCAAAACAACCAAAAGTCCCATGGCGATTGACGAATGGCAACGGGGGCAGGACTGTGAAATCCAGAAGCTCCTAGTCATGGACCAGCACATGGGCGGTGGATACAGATTCAGTCGTCCTGACTCAAGGTTCGAGGCAGTTGAGTAGTTCGGCAGCTGTAACCATGACTGAGCAGCCCTATTTAGGATCCACTCTGCTCACCCCATATGGGGAGGGGGCTAGAAAAGGTGCCCTAAACATAGTCTGCCTCATTCTCTCCCTGACTGGACTACCGCGACCAGTGGGGTCACCATCTAGAGGTCGTAAAAGACTCATGAATTTTGGAACATGAAATATACAGACACTGCAAGACAACATGGATAGTGAACAACCTGAATGTAGGACTGCCATTATTGCAAGGGAGCTGAGACGTTTTAATATTGATATAGCAGCACTCCAAGAAACTCGAAGAGCAGGAGAAGGACAGTTGAAGGAAGAAAAAGGAGGTTATACCTTCTTTTGGAAAGGACTGCCTGAACAAGAACGACAAATACATGGGGTAGGCTTTGCTATCAAAAACAACCTTGTGAAGCTCTTGTCAGAAGTTCCCACTGGGATTAACAAACGACTCTCAATTCTCCGAATAAAACTTGCCAAAAACCAACAGGCAACTATCCTAAGTGCTTATGCACCAACACTAGATGCAGATGAGGATATCAAGGAAAAGTTTTATACCCAGCTGGACACCATCTTATCAGAGATACCAAAGGAGGATAAAATTATCCTCCTGGGCGATATCAATGCAAGAGTTGGGCGTGACTTTGATTTGTGGCCGGGGATCATTGGGAAAGAAGGAGTTGACGATAGCAACATGAATGGAATCTTACTTCTGACTAAATGTGCAGAGCATAACCTTGTCATTACTAACACACTATTTCGCCAGAAAAATAAATTTAAAACATCATGGAAGCACCCACGGTCAAAGCACTGGAATCTTTTAGATTACGTAATTGTCCATGCTAGAGATCGCCGTGATGTACTTCTCACCAGAGCCATGACGAGCACCGATGAATACTGGACAGACCATCGATTAATTCGATCCACGATAGCCATAAAGATTGTCCCTCATCGTAGGATCCAAGGAAGAAAACCAAGGCGTAAAATGAATACACTGGCCCTTCAAGATTCTACTAAACAAGCTTGCTTTCAATCAACTCTCAAGGAACATCTGCCTATGGAACTACCTGAAAATGTTGAGGAACACTGGATTAAATTGAAGACTTCTATTATTTCAGCCTGTGAACAAACTATCGGATACCAAACTAAGAGGCATCAGGACTGGTTTGATGAGAATGATAGTGAGATTGAACATATCATTGACAAGAAAAGGAAAGCCTTCCGGATATGGCAAAAAGATATTAACTGTGCCCTTCAGAAAAAAATCTACGCCAGTGCAAAGGCAGAAGTCCAAAGAACAACTAGAGAACTTAAGAACATATGGTGGATAAAAAAAGCCCAAGAAACCCAACATTTTGCAGATGCTCATGATGCACGGGGCTTTTTTAATGCCATAAAGGCCATCTATGGACCAACAAACTATGGTACAAATCCCTTACGCTCAATAGATGGTGCTAAACTTCTAAAGGACAAAGAGTCTATTGCACTGCGCTGGAAAGAGCATTACTACAATCTCCTTAATCGTCACTCTACTGTGGCTGATGAAGTCTTCTTGCAAATCCCGCAAAAACAAATAAGAGATGAGCTTGCAGTACCCCCTAATTTGGAGGAAGTCAGTAAAGCCACTAAACAAATGAAAAATAACAAAGCTAGTGGACCTGATGGGATTCCTGCTGAAGTCTTTAAAAAAGGCAGGCCTGAACTTACACAACAACTTCATAAGCTCATTGAAAAAATCTGGATGAGGGAGGAGATTCCAGCAGACTTTAGGGATGCCATAATTATCACTCTCTTTAAAAAGGGTGATAGAACAGACTGTGGAAACTATCGAGGCATCTCCCTTCTAGCTACAGCAGGCAAAATCCTGGCAAAGATCATTGCAAACCATCTCCTATCTATATCAGAAGACATCCTCCCTGAAACGCAAAATGGCTTCTGCCCTTCCAGGGGAACAGTGGATATGATCTTCACTGCACGACAGCTTCAAGAAAAATGCAAGGAGCAAAACCGCCCTCTGTACATGGCGTTTATTGATCTGACTAAAACTTTTGATACTGTAAATCGTACTGCTCTCTGGAACATCCTTCTGAAAATCGGATGCCCTGATAAATTTGTGAACATCCTGCAGCTACTCCATGTACTCCATGACGACATGATGGCAACAATCCTGAATAACAATGGCTCTCAAAGCGATCCATTTAAAGTGGAATCCGGCGTTAAACAGGGATGTGTTATTGCTCCAACCTTATTCGCTATCTTCATCGCTATGATTATCCACCTTGTTGAAGAGAAACTTCCTACTGGTGTAGAAATTATATATCGAACAGATGGAAAGCTGTTTAATCTTAGTAGGCTGAAAGCAAAAAAATAATGTAATTGCAACTTCTGTTATAGAACTTCAATATGCTGATGATAACGTAGTCTGTGCACACTCTGAGGAAGATCTTCAAACTATCCTAAACATCTTTGCAGAAGCATATGAAAAGCTCGGCCTCTCGATTAACATTAAAAAAACCAAAGTGCTTTACCAGCAAGTTCGAACCAATCCCTCCGCAGCGCCATCAATCCAGCTTAAAGGTGTGTCACTAGAAAATGTCGACCACTGTTCTTATCTCGGCAGCCATCTACCTACAAAAGCCGACATCGACACTGAAATTCAGCATCGCCTGAGCTCTGCGAGTGTAGCTTTCTCCCGAATGAAACGTAGAGTGTTTGAGGATCGGGACATTCGCAAGGAGACCAAAATGCTTGTTTACAAAGCCATTGTACTACCAAACCTTCTGTACGCCTGTGAAACATGGACCCTCTACAAACGCCACCTCCAACTTCTTGAAAGATTCCATCAACGCTGCCTCTGAAAAATTCTGCAAATTACTTGGGAAGATAGGCAGACTAAGGTTAGCGTATTAGAAGAAGTGAAAACCACCAGCATTGAAACAATGATCATCCACATCAACTTCGCTGGACCGGTCATGTTGTTCGAATGCCTGACCATCGTCTTCCAAAGCAGCTACTTTACTCCCAACTTAAAAATGGAAAATGGAATATTGGTGGACAGCAAAAGAGATTCAAAGACACTCTCAAAGCTAATTTAAAAAAATGTAATATCAGCATTGAGAACTGGGAAGCCCTAACTCATGAGCGTTTCAATTGGAGGTCAGCCTTTATTAAAGGCGCTATGGACTTTGAAGAAGCACGAGTACAGGGCGAAAGGGAGGAAAGAGCTAAAAGGAAGGAACGTCAGGCAAACCCTCATCATGACCGTCTCCCACCTGGAAACCTATGCCCTCATTGTGGGAGGTTGTGCGGATCCAGAATTGGCCTTTACAGCCACTTACGGATCTACTGTTAAAATTTTACCCTTGGAAGACAATCTTACTTGGCTACGAGTGATCGCCAATGATGATGATGACAATGAGTCACACGACTTGCTCGCTTAGTCCTTTCCTTTCAGACCTTTGTCTTGCTTTGGTAATACAGATAGTCCTCACTTACTGACTGCCTCATTTAGCGACCATTAGTTATGACGCTGTAAAAAATAGCTTTGTGACCAATCCTCGCATTTACGACCATTGCCGTATCCTGCACATGACTGCCATTCAGGCACTTCGCAATCTTTCCAAATGAAGTATTACAAGAAAATCGAAAATCAAATAATACCTGTAACTGTAACTATATACTGTATGCCTATTTATTATGTTTAGTAACTCTTATATCAAAGTAAGTGGGTATGGGATTGTAGCTTTATTAGCTTCAATTTGAACAGGTGATGACAGAGAATTGATACAGAATTGCTATCCATTCTAAATATTGTCATATGGTTGTTTAAGTATTCATTACTATAAAGGAGCACCAAAAGGAATCTTTTTATTATAAAAAATCAACATAGTGCAGATGGGGCTATGCTGAATAACCATGTTCCCAATATGAGATACACTGTTTGGCTCTTCCTTTAAATTAAATATAATTAATATGATTTTCCACCCTATTATTCAGCAGAACTTTTTGGCAAGGTTCTGAGAACTGCACCTAAGAGTTTGAGATTGGACAGCACTGATATAAATGTTCCTTCTGTAAACACTGATGTCTGGGAAGGAGCTGTTTTCAGGGATGGTGTACCATCATTTCCTCTCTCTGATTGGTTTAATTTTTTATGTAATAACTGAATATGATATTACTTACTTATTTAATTACTTTTCATAACACTTGAATATCTGATAGTCAGATATTCCTCCTGAAAAAATGTCAATTTTGGAGGATACAATTGACTCACCAAATTTGATCTTTCCCCATTAAAAATACACTTACTTCTTAAGGATATAAAAACCATTTAATCTTTTTAATGCACATATTTAAAAAAACACTCATATTTCAAACTTTAATTTGGAAATTTGTGAAGTGTTGCTCAGGGTGAGAAAAGGCAAGTTATTTATAGAAATCTCAGTAGTAGAGTATCTATTATATTAAATTAATTTTCAAGATGTGGGAGACAGATGGCTCTCCAGTAGTATTCTGAAACAAATGTCTAGGGGACGAAAAGAATAAAAAGCTTTATTCAAATGTGTCTGAAATCCTGCCTGTTAAAAGAAAAAAAAAATCATAATAGGGGAGTGGGATTTCAGATTCTCCTTCAGAATGTTCAGTCTCTTACATTGCAAAGCTTGCAAAAAGCTATTTTGTGACTGAGTAAAGCCGGTTAATCTGGTCATGAATCTGAAGTGACCATGATCCATTTGATCAATGGTCTTTGCCAAGAATAAGACCAACACAGTTCATATCTACAGATTCTGCTGGATCTCTCCATGGCAGTTCATACATCAACCATACTATGTTTTCAACCACATTGGACTCTTTCTCTGGGTTGGGTTTTAGAGACACAATCATTTTGCAGTAGTCCCATTTCTTTATTGAAGCACAGCTCCAGGAGAAGATGCAGGAACTCCTCAGGATTTAAAATGCTTTTATATAGCAGAAGAAACAACCAGACTTTCCAATGGAAGGAACAAATGTGCCCCCAAAAAGTCTTTTCCTGACAAAATTTAGTAGGGGAAACGGATTCTTAATGTGAATTGTGGGATTGTAGTTACAACACAACTGGAGAACCACAAATTGGGGAAGGCAACCATAAATGGATCATTAAAACCTGGAATAACCAGTGCTTTTTTCTGCTACTGATACTTCTGGAAAAGAGAAAAGATGAAATACAGAATATATTAGAGCAGGGCTTTCCAAACTGTGTGTCGCGACACAATACTGTGTCGCCAGGGGACCCCAAGTGTGTCGCGTGACAAGCCGGAAGCGCTGATGAAAATGCCCTCAGTTCTGGCAGGGAGGTGAAAATCGCATGCGCGCGCGCTGCCAGGCCACCCGGAGTGGAAATTCTCCGCGCCAATCAGCTGTGCGTCGGGAAGCCCGGCAGCCTGCACGTGCGATTTTTGCCTCCCTGCCGGAACCGAGGGCATTTTCGGGGTCCCCGGAGTCTGCCCTTTCGAAGGGGCAGCGGCGGTGGTGGGCCATCAGTGCTTCCGGGTTCCAGGACGCTGCTGCTGCCACTGCCCCTTTGGAAGAGCAGGCTCTGGGGACCCCGAAAATGCCCTCGGTTCCAGCAGGGATGCAAAAATTGCGCGCACACGCTGCGGGGCTTCCCGACGCACAGCTGATCAGCACAGAGAATTTCAACCCCGTCCCCCCACACCGTACCGATCAGCTGTGCGCCAGGAAGTCCGGCAGCGTGCGCGCGTGTGGGGTGAGGCTTTTCGCCTCCCTGCCAGAACCGAAGGCATTTTCGGGGTGCCCGGAGCCTGCCCTTTCGAAGGGGCAGCCGTTGCCGCTGCAGCGACAACCTGGAAGCACCGCCGCCGGTGCTTCCAGGTTTTTGTGGGCTGGCCGTTGGTGTGTCGCCAATGGCAAAAGTTTGCAAAGCCCTGTATTAGAGGCTACATTTCATTCTTAGTTTCATTTTTTATCTCCATATTTCTTCTTTTTTCTATGTCATCTTATATGCTGCTTATGTTAATGAATGCTGATTTAAGATTTGATGCATTACCAAGCCAATCTTGGCTGATCTAAACATACTAAGAAAGGTGAGACCTAAAGTTATGGGCTCGATTGGGAAGTCCAAAAAGCATCCTAGAGAATATATCCATATATTCACCAGAAATTGAGCTCAGCTTGAATAAGTCTTTATTTTTATAATATGTTTTATATTTAGTTGTCATCTCATTTTTTTTTGTTCCTATAATAAGATTTAGCTTCTTTACCAAAGATTTCTGCTCCCAATGTTTTCTTATCACCACCCCTATGTACAAAAACAGGGGCATGAGCAAGCTAAGTTAAGCACAGGAGAAAAATCCATTTGCACTGCATTTTAATGCAGACTTACTAATTTGCATATACCGAACATGTTTACAATCAGAAATACAGTTGTACTTTATATTTCTTCTGAATTTAGTGACACAATTCTTCTATCAAAAATGTGCACAAAACATATGCATTAGGAAAAGTGCACAGAAAAAATGCTTACATTAGTGAAAATAATGTACAAAGTGTGTACAGCTTTTCTCCTTCCTTCCTTCCTTCCTTCCTTCCTTCCTTCCTTCCTTCCTTCCTTCCTTCCTTCCTTCCTTCCTTCCTTCCTTCCTTCCTTCCTTCCATGTGAAAATATTTAAAATGCAATATCCCAGGGGGATTTGGGCCTGCCTTCAAACTCTAGAACACTTCAATAACTATTGCTAGGACAGGGTCTAAAGTGAAATCAGTTCCTGAAAAAATTAACCCTATATCCTGTGACTTGAATAGAAACAAATGTTTTTTGAAATTGTACTAAATATATTAATAAGTAGGACTGGACAGTTTTTCTTTCAGACTGTCAGTTCCAAAGTAATTTGACTAAATCTTCAGAATTTTTTGGAATCAAATTGTAGCTTCTAATTGAATTATCAAATTGGGGTCTTCCAAACTGATCTGAAGACTCAATGGCCTTTTGTGCATGTGCAAAAAGGCATTTTTCCCACCCAACATGAATCAACTTTCCAAATCAGAATTGCTCAATGTGATGATCTGTTCATAAATTTGAAATAAAGATTCAGATTATTTGACAATCTGAATCAAATAAATAAGTTAATTCAGATCTGCCCCCATCCCTCCACACCCTTTAATTAAATTTACAGCATAAGAATATCTCTGTCACACCAAGCAACTGTTTGTGAAAGTACAGTTATAATTACAATACCTTCTGTATTCCATTTTCCTCTTACTTCATTGTTTATAACCATCCAATCAAAATTATATGTTTTTACCTCAAGAACCATTCCATGTATCTAGTGAAGTTGGTGTAATCCATAAACTCTTATGGCAGAATAAAGTTGTGTGTTTTCAGTGTCACAGCACTCTGTTATTTTTGCTGACTAACATAGATATCTCACTGATGCACTCCAGATGTTTTGAACTATAACTCCCATTATACTTGATCACTGATCATACTGCTTGGGTTTAATGGTAGAACAAAAGATCTGAAGAGTGGCAGGTTTCTATTCTTATAATATGTAATGGTTATATCTCATATCTTCTCTTCTCTCTCTCCTTCAAATTACAATACAAACTATCAGAAACTATACAGTATCTCATGGTTTATGCCCATCTGGTAAGATCAGTCCCAGTTGGTGTGCTTCAGGTCCCCTTGATCAAGCAATGCTATCTATCAGAACCCAGGACCTCCTCTGCAGTTCTTCTGTCATAGCTCCTGCCCTTTGGAATGATATACTCCCCTCCATTCTCTGTGTGGCTGTCATCTGATGTTCTGGAAGTCTTTAAAAATTTGGCTGTTCTCCCAGGCCTTGGGGTAGGGTTGTTGTGGAGCCCGTTGGTTGTATCTATGGAGTGTGGTTTGTCCAGACACATGTTATCTGTTGTTGTTGCTGCTGTTGTTTCTACTATCTATCTATCTATCTATCTATCTATCTATCTATCTATCTATCATCTATCTTCCTTCTACTGTATCTATCTATCTATCTTCTATATTTTAAGTATAAGCTACTCAGAGTCATTCTGGAGTCAAGTGGTCTCTAAATTTTAACAATAACAACAGCAAATAACAACAGCAATAGTAATAGTAATAGTAGGAAATTTTCTTTTCTGGAGAAAATGCCATATTCATTTACAAGTAGGTTCTCTTCACTCTTCAGATGCACCATACAGTGCTTAAATATAAGGCATTGAAAGTTTCCTATAACAAGTGCTTTAGATTCTTGTTTTATTGAATTGGCTTAACTAAGCTTTGGATTATTGTCAAATAAACCAGCAGCTGGAAGGATTCAACATGTCTCGAGAGGCACATCAGCAAAGACATAATACACATACTGGTAGCAAGTGTGAAATAAAAAGAAAATGAGCAGTGACCAGAGATAGATAGCTAGATAGACGCATACACATATGTTCAGTGTGTGTTGACAGGTAATTTTTCTTAATGTCACTGTTGTTTTCCTCACCAGCTTTGCAAACTAAACAGGAGTTTGCCAGTCTGTATTGGGCTAGGAGGATGTATCAATATGGCCCCTCAACACTGTTTAGCAGAGCAGTCGTGTTGACATATCTGTAACATTGCCCTACTGCAAGTGATGTCAAAAAATTTCTTAGTTATATATCATTCAAATCAGATGTAAGAAGGGAAAAACCTGCATTTGAGGATGAGGAAGGGAGGGAGGGAGGGAGGAGCAAACTCTGGAGGGGAGCAAACTGGAAAACAAACACTGAATGCAAATTAGCATAATTCTTTACCTTCAAGTGCATTTTGGATTTAGACAGCTTATTTTTGTGGGGAGGGAATAAATGTGAAAATTAATGCATCTTCTGACAAGTCTATTTATTCTGGAGTAAATCTTCATGTTAGATTTTGCACAACACTTCTCTGTAACTGAAGAATGCAAACAGTGCTGAACTTTCCAAAGCCTGAATATGAACTTCAAGCTTTTACACAAATTCTATTTACATAAGATGAAGTGACATTGATTGTAGGGTTTTAGCATTCAATTGTTTTCATACTTATTCAAGCATTTCTAAAAGTTGAGATTTCAGATCCTCTGTGGCTTATCAAATTGCAAATGAGAAGAAATTAACAGGATAGCATTACAACAGACTTTCTAATATGAAAATTAAAAAATACTTTTATGTTGTTCTCCAGTAAAAATGGATAGATCACTAACTTTATTAGATGACCCCCCAAAAAAGTGTGCTTCAGCTTAAAGATACTCAAATGTACTGTATGTCCTAACGCATGACTTTTTTGACTTCGTAGACTCTAACCAATTCAATTTTTGCACACAATAAATTTAGTGGTTATTTCATTTGCAAGATTGTTCAAGTAACATTTGCATGATGATTCATCCTACCTACAGTATATGCTGTATTTCACTCAGCTCCATGTTTTCATATTGATAATTCTCCTGAAATTTATATTTGAGTAGACATATATAGGGACGCAATATAGCTATTGCAAGACTCAAGTTCATAGGATGTCTGTGCAACCCCAAGACACACACAAACACACATACACATACTGTATGTATCAGAGTCCAGAGTCATGATATTCTCTGGGACTAGCTAAGTGGATATGATGGCCTTGGTGATTTTTTTTTTAGTCCCTTCAATCGTGTCTGATTCTCAAAGACTGCCTGGACAATTCCCTGCAGTTTTCTTGGCAAGGTTTTTCAGAAGTGGTTTGCCATTGCCTCCTTCCTAGAGCTGAGAGTGACTGGCCTAGGTCACCCAGCTGGCTTTGTGCCTAAGGCGGGACTAGAACTCATAGTCTCCCAGTTTCTAGCCTGATACCTTAACCACTACACCAAACTGGGTCTCTATTTTGATGGCTGGCCTAGATGGTAGCTTGGGCTGATAGCTATTTAGCCCTTTGACACTTGTATTTCTTGGGTTGCACAGGATTCTATCTGTTACAATATTCCTAAATACTAAATATCTATCTGCTTATTCATTGAATCCTAACACACCTGTTGTTTCACTTTTGGATAGCTAGCTCAAAGCAAGCATGTAACAAGATGGAAAAAGTAAACTTGTGCATCCATGACAGAATATTCTTTGTAGATTGTATCCTCTATGCTCTGCTAAAATTCATAGGCCTTTAGCTTGCCCTATGATAGAATAGAGAAAATAGAAAATGATCTGCCATTCTGTTATGTGGTCTCCCAGTCAATCTAGGCTGACCATATTTCCTTGGGACAAAAACGGGACATTGGGATGGCAAAATGGGACGGGGTCTTATGTAATATTCCATATTCATGAAAAAGACAGGGGTCCCCGCCCCCGGTCCACACGATTGGCTCCTGCCTGCAAACCCCACCTCTTGGTCTGTGCGATTGGCTCCCGCCTGCTAACCCCGCCCCCAGTCTGTGCGATTGGCTCCCGCCTGCAAACCCCACCCTCCTTTGCCGCACACTGATACGTGGGAGGGCTTCCTCTTCCGGGCTGCCTCCAATCGGCAGCTTCGGCTCGGATCCTCCGTCCGCGCCATTCCTGCCAGGTTTAAAAAATGGGACAAAATTGAGATTTTTATCAAAACAACGCGACGGTTGAAAAATGCTAAAAAAACGGAACTGTATGGTCAGCCTAAGTCAATCACACTGTTTTGTATTATGTTAAGTACAGCTCCAGTAAACTGGCCTGAGCTAAGGAGATAAGCAATTATACTTACCAAGACATTTTCCCAGCAGGGAAGTGAAGTGAAAAGGAGTAGATGTTGCTGGCAGGAAAGAGGAGAATTAATTCAGCTTGGAGAGAGGTTGGTGTTTGGAGGAAGAGGAAGATGGGTAGTGAAACAAGGTGGATTTAGGCCAATTTAGCTGCTGAAGCCAAATAGATTCCAAGGTGAGACAAATTCACCAAAGGAACCAGAACAGCCCAGGAGAAGACTGCTGAGGAAAAAAAGTGAGGGCAAAACCATATTGGCAAAGAAGAGATCTGTTCTATCCAGATGAGCCTTCTAGCAAAGTTTCAAGTTGATATAATGCATGTAGCCGAAGATATGGTCAGCCAAGTGTCATTAATGCTCTTGCTTAAGAAAGAAAAAAGGTTTTAGAACTAAATAAATTTACAGATGAGTTCAAATAGGCACTGAGCTTAGAAAAAAGCCTTTTTTGCAGGGCAATAAATTGTTAACCTAGGCATGCTGACTAGGGTTACCAGATATCTGAACAGGCAAAGGAGGGCACAGACAATTGGAAAGGAGGACAAATGGGAGGAAAAGGAGGACAGACTGTTTAACTTAACTTGGCATCTGCAACAAAAAATTACAGAAAAAAGCTGCAAAAAAAAAAAAGTACTTTGTATTTGAAATTATTTTTTCCAGTATCAGAAAGACTGGTTTTTCACTCACAATATTTTTCCAACAAACCTTTATTTTCAAGAACATATGCTAGCTATAGAAGGGGCGTGGTGGCTCAGCGGGTAAGACGCCAGGCTTGTCGATCGGAAGATTGCAAGTTCGGAGGTTCGAATCCCTAGCCCTGCGTGCAGAGTGAGCTCCCGCACTAGCTCCAGCTCTTGCCAACCTAGCAATTCGAAAGCATGCAAATGCAAGTAGATTAATAGGTACCACTTCGGTGGGTAGGTAACAGCGTTCCGCGCGTGTCATGCGGCCACATGACCTTGGAAGCGTCTTCGGACAACGCTGGCTCTTTGGCTAACAAACGGAGATGAGCACCGGCCCCTAGAGTCGGACACGACTGCACAAATGTGCGGGGGGTACCTTTACCTTTACTATGCTAGCTATAATATAGAATCGAAGATGACACACTTTTAAAATTTCACCCATAGAAACGTATGAGTCACGTGATCTACAGACTACAGTGAACATAGATTTGAAGGGGTTGGATTGAAGTTGATTACTGGAATTGGGAAATAAATTAAACAGTGTAAATCTAGGCTATCAAGTCAGTTGACAGACCAGGAAAAGAAAGAAGCAGACAATTTACAAAGTTGCAATATAAAAAAGTTTGAATTACTACTGTTGTGAAAAGAGTCCAAAATAATAATAATAATAAAACCAGCAAGATACTCAAAAAGCCAGACAATATTTGATTTTAAGGCTATGCCTGCCAGACACAGGACATGAGGAAAAAAGGAGGACATGTCCTCCTTTTGCTGGACATCTTGTAACCCTAGGCTTGACCAAACTGGGAATAAATCAAGTTCCTGCTTCTTAGGGCATATTTATAATGGAAAGCATTTTAATTAGCTTTGCACAGCTGAAAGCAAAACTAAGCTTTTCCTCTATTGGTTGATGCAAGGAAAGAGAGGAGAGGAGAGGAGAGGAGAGGAGAGGAGAGGATGCTTTCTGTGTTGTGACTGATCATTTCCGAGGAACTCAAAGCCTCATGATAACCACCTTTCAGATATTGAATGACCAGGCACATGACGATTTTGCTTGCAGACCCTCTTATTCCTAAGTGGTTATCTTGCATGGCCTTGACCTAGCTATGTGACCATACTTCTCACTGTTTTTAGGAATGAGCCTAATTCTGGAATTCAGCAAGTTTGCTTTACTAGGGTTTGGACTGCATCTGTGCTGTCTTAGTTCTCTGTATGTACAGCTCCTTTACTGTTTTCCATTCAGCCAAGATCTTCAAGTCTCCCTCCTTATACATTTTCAGCATACAGTACAGCCTTCTGCTTTAAAATGTTTACATACAATAGCATAACTAGTGAAAAAGAAGGCATCATTCCACCAAGAGTCATAAGAAAAGTGAGTTTAGCCACTAAATAATTTCTGATTTGCCAGCTATGACATCCGAGTTGTAGCATTTTGGTTGGATGAAGCAATCATCAGCCTTTCTGTGAAATATGCAAACAACTCACACAATAGATGTGCTAATCCCACACAGGACAGTACCACACCCCCTAATCACCACAATAAACCCTCTCCTAATCTCTTGTAAATGACCCACAGAAGACACACACCCTCTCAGCAGCTATACACACCAGCAGGAAGACACACCCTCCACTTGGGCACAGAGAGAATCTTCTAGCTGTGCTCCTGTCCTTTGAAGATGCCAGCCACAGCGACTGGTGAAACGTTAGGAACCAAAACTGCCAGAACACAGCCACACAGCCCAGAAAACCCACAACAACCATCAGCATCTTATTTAATTATGTTATGGCAGAGGAATTGGTGCAGCAAGTCAAAGTCCTGATTTATCTTGCTCACTGTCTTTTTAATGCATGCAAGCCAGATGGCTCTGAGCTCTTGGAATTTGATACAGTCCCAATACAATACAATACAAGTCTGATATCAAAATTGAATGCTTATTGACAATCCCCAGTATAAATAGCTGTATCAAGTATCAGAGAATATCGAAAAATGTGAAGACTTTTTGCTAGAATACCCAAATATTTTGCTTCCCTCCTCCCTTTTTGGATCTAATTTTTGTTGAAAATCAAGAGTCTGGTACCATCTTTTCAGACTAACAAATTTTATTAGAAGACACACGCTTTCATGAACTACAGCCCGCTTCGTCAGATGCTTGTGTTCATGAAAAATTGTGCCTTCTGATTTTTGGCTACCATGGACTAAGTTTTGTTAATTTTGCTGCAACTGCTGATTGTATTGTGAATCCCAGAAAGTCAAAGTAGCACTACTGAATTTTCTATTGAATCCTTCTAGTAAGTGATTTCAAGCATAGCTTACCACCTGGATCAATTGGGCATATGGAAAGTTTCCACAACAATAGCAGAAACTTTCAGAAGCCCCTAGTGGTGATAAGAATACCTTCTATATCTTTTCTTTGGAGACTGAGAATGACAATTTTAATATTCATAGGATCTATTTTAGGATCTATTCTCTTACTCCACAATTCCAGTAATATCTTATCCACTCCGGATGAAGATAAGTTATATATTTTATTTGTATTGTGTGCCCAAATGCTACAGTTACTATTATACAGATTTTGGAAATTTAAGTTAGAAACCAAAAAAAATATTATGAATACTTTGATTTAAAGCAACAGCATACAGTGTAATTAAATCAGCTTTTTCTTCACTACATTATTGCTGTCCACAATGTTGTGCTTAATGAAACATGATTTATTTACATTTTGCCATTTCTCAAAAACAATAGTTAAGGAAAACCATAAAGCTACTTTATTTAAGAAAGAAAGCATGATAACATGAAAATGCAGTTAATGGCTGTGTTTTATCTTTTAAAATGCAGTTGGTAAGGTAATTATAACATGCAAATAAGTTTCTAGTGCATTGCATACAGACTCATTCTTGCACGGAGTCGCAGATATTCATAGTGTTGGGAAGCTACACCATCACTGGCTTTTTGCAACAACCTTTATTAATTTTTCCACTTCTGCTTTTTCTGAATCCCTTAAGAGAACCTGTCTGTCATAGGTGCATAAATACACACCAAATCTCTCCCTTGATTATAACATCATGGGAAACAAACAATCAGGTGAAACCAAAGCTAATGCTGCACTGAAATATGCCTTGCAATTTCTCAGAAGTCCTCCAACCATGAAAGAGACTTCTGTTTTTCTATTTTATGTTCAGAGTACTCAAGAATTCCTTTTGAATTTATCTTAGTGTATCTCTCTCTTTCTCTCTTACTTTATTATTAGAAGCAGAGGCAGCAGCCACGGCTGGTGGTTGCACTTTCTATTACCCAGATAGCAGGATCAGTGCAAGTGAGAGGTTGAAAAATATTGGTCTTGGAGTTAAAGGCTTAGGAGAGGTGTCTGTCAAATATTTGAGAGTGCAGTTGATTCACCTGAGAAAAGCAACAAGGTCAAAATTACAAGAATAGAAAAAGAAGGGTAAAAAATGAAATGAAATATAGTATAAGCTTTTGGTTTTTTAGAAAAAAGTTGTTTTAAGAATTCTGAAGTTGTAACTGTTTGCTGGTCCATTATTTTTGAATTACACTCTACTTGCATTCTCTACAAATGCATGTTGCACTTTATTTAGTGCCTAATGTTGCCAGCTCGTTCCCTGACAAAGTTTCTAGTGCCTTTAACAGTTGAGTGGCAGGATGCAATTCAAGAGTGTAGTATGCCAAGAGAAACCATTGCAAAGGAATATTTTAACAATGCTGTATTGTTCAACCTTGACTGACAGGCTGCACTTTCTCCAAAAACCAGTGCATCTGATCCTATTTGGCTCCACACATTGGACTAAGTCTATACAGTAGTTTGTTTTAATTTCTTGAGCAAGCCACAGTGGTCTGGGTTCACCCAGAATGCTAAACTGTGACCATGGTTTACACATTTAATTGGTAGGTTTTCTCACTAAGCTAAACCAAAACCACACAAAACACATTATGGCTTAGTGAAATGTGTGAATTCAGTCACTCTTTCCTCCACCATTGCAATTCCTTGTGTAAATCCTGAAGATTAAGTGATGTTTTAGGGCTACCAGAAAGGGATTACAAAGGTCCAGATAACTATTAGATGATAGCAAAGAGAAAGAAACAACACTTTCTTTGCAGCCATTTAGTGGGAGTGCAGATTATTGCAGCCCAGCTCTGATAGACCTAATTCTGTAGATTTTTAGTAGCCAAGAGTAATGGGAGATGTAGTATGTGAGCAGCCCATGTAGAATAAACAATAGCTATTATCAGTATGTGTTTTTAAATTGTTTCCTAGTATATTTTGTCCTCCTCTGATGGTTAAACATACTAATTAGAGTCTGTGCTTGATTTCAGAGTTCCTCATGATAGTGGGAGGCAAATGGAGACACAGATGCCCTGCACTGATCTGGGAAGGAAGATGAACAGAGTAGTAATATTAACTAGCAGCATCTGCAGGATATTGCTGCTGTTGCAGAATGGGGCATGCTTGTGACATCACTACACAAGTAAAAAAAAGTGAGACTTGCATTGTGACTTTCTGCTGCTTTTGTCATTCTGACCCTCTGACTCCCTCAATTACCACTGATCTTAACAACGATGATGATAGCTGTACACTTTTAAAAAGGCAGAATGTATCAGAAATGCCAATGTAAAAATAGAATATAGAATACAACAGCCTTAAGGGCTCATCTGAAAATTGAACATATTAATTGGTTTGGCTAGACGTATATAAACATATAAACAATACATATTCAGGGTCTGGCTAGACATAGATAAACGTACAGTACTTGCTGAAACAAGAGGAAAAAAAAGACTTTATTGATAGCGCCTTTGAACTCAACCCTTGTAACCTAAACCAGGACATTTATTTATTTCATCTACATACTGCCAAAATAATGTGAGGGCTTATAGTCATAAGCATTTCAATGCAAGCTCAGTGACACTGACCTTCATAGGCTTGCAGCTTCACCAGTTCCCTGCTGCCATAAATTCCATCTTTGGTTCCTTCTCATGCTGTCATCCACACCTCTCTCTCTTCCACACTTCCTTATTCCATAACAGAGCAATAAGCCACATGCCCTTTCCCTTTCCTTGCTGCCCATCAAGTTAAATAGGGCAGGACCCCATTACTACCTTGATGAAACAGGTTCCCAATTGGCATAAAACCAGGGCCTCTTTAAAGATTAGGAAGTTACTCGATACAAGCGAACAGTGGGATGTTTTACTACTTCTTTTAATTTTGGTCCAAGAGTTGTGGGTGGAGGAAAATGAAAGAAATGGGAATTGACAACAAGCAACAATAGCAGAAATGGGGTGGGGAGCTAGAAAATAAACTATTTTGGAAAGACAAAGCTGAAAGGTGTTTCTAATTCCAAAGCTGATAACCATATATATCTTGTTTTTTACCTAACAGTTTAAAGAAGAGAAGGGAAGATAAAGAAATAAAGAAACTGCTTCTTGAGGCATATAAATCTACTTCTTTTACAGTCTTTTAGATCAGCTTTCCCTAACCTGTCACTTCGCAGAAGCTGTAAAACACCCATCATCAAAAAGTATTTTAAAATTACAGTTCTTGGTTTTTGATGTGCCATTCTGTTGATGTAGAACACAGTGAGGAAGATGCTTATTTATTGTTCTTTAGAAGTATGATAGGACACAAGGGAAAGATCCCTGAGATATGTAACATCCAAGCCATTAAAGAGTTATAGGGCAAAGCGAACCTGTTTATGCTTGGGAGCCTAGTTCAAGTGTTAGAACATATGCACAATATATTATTGATGATTTAACTCTATCACCTCTTTCAAAATGAGCTGACATCAATTGATCCTTCTAGATAGATATCCCAGAAAGAGAGTTTCTGGGAAAAATGGGTTCACACATTGCATTAAGACATTATGTAGTTTGTTGGCTTAGCAACTTCTGTAAACATATCCATTATGATTTGAAAACCACAAATTATGGTTTAGTTCCTGTGTGAACCCACCCTATTATAGTTAATCCAATAAGCTCTGCTTAAACAAGCTGTGGCTTAGTGTGAATCCAATCATAGTATCTGATACTCAGGTCCTTTGAGTATCTTCAAGTTGTAACAAATTGGATGTGGGGAAACAAGCTGAAAGTTAACACAAACAATACAGAGTTGTGAAATGATTCCAGATATCGGATTCAGAGATATGTCTGTTCTGGAAAGGGTATTCCCCTTAATGATCAGGTTTATTGCTTGTGGGTTTCTTGAATCCAGCACTGAGTTTTACAGCCATATAACCACAATATTAACAAGGGCTTTTATAGGCCTCAGTATCTAGGCAGCATAATGTTGGTTTTTGTATCTTTTTGCTACTAAGCAGAGTCATTCAGATTCTTGCAGTCCACCTCTAGTAGCCCCTAGCCTTTTATCTATGGGTCCCATACTTGAAGGAGAGTTAATGGACTTTGCTGTCTCATACCTCAGGGTTGAAACATTGTAGTATAATACATGCCTTGTGGAGAGGTCCTTGAAGGCAGTTCTGAAATTGGCCCAGAATGTGGTAGCATGAGTGATATCACATCACTTTTGTAGTGAAATAGCTTTACTGGTTGCTAGTTGCCTTTGGAGTCCAAATCAAAGTGCTCTTGATGGTGTATTAGGCTCATCAATAGGTCTAAGCTACTTACAAGATTGCAGACATCCAAAGAATCTACCTCTTATTCTTAGATTATCAATGGGGCACATTTTATGGGACCCCCTGGATACACTTAACATCAGCAGTTAATTCAGCTTCTTTTGTGATGGGCCTGTGTAATGGAACAAATTGCCACTGGAGTTAAACACCTTCCTTATTATGGTTTAAAAGGTATTACAAACATCCTTATTCACTTATGCCTCTTAACGCTTTAGTGTTTTACTGTCAAGTTTTTGAAGTTTCTATTTTGTGCTTTTAATATTGTTTCAATTATTGTTTGTATTGCATTTTTATAAATCACCCATAGTCAGTAAAGGAATTTTACAGTACATGGACTACTGCAACTCTGTATGACCTTACAGCAGGACCTTCATTAACATACAGTAGTTATAGATACTTTTGTCTCTTCAGAAAAATCTTGAAACGAAGAATTTGAGATGATTAAAACTCCAAATATTTTTCTAAACCCTGTGATAAAAAGAGTCCTGTTTTATTACCATGACTTTGTTTTTCTGGCTCGTGGTTAGGACTTTTTTAAACTGATACAGAAGAGAAGCTCCTGTTACCTCCTTCTGGCCTTTCTGAAAAGTGTGCATGCTTAGTATCACTGATAAAACCCATGCAAGTGATGAGTTTCAGTTCTCTTTTACAGTAGTCTGTGCACACTCCGAGGAAGATCTTCAAACTATCCTAAACATCATTGCAGAAGCATATGAAAAGCTCGGCCTCTCGATTAACATTAAAAAAACCAAAGTGCTTTACCAGCAAGTTCGAACCAATCCCTCTGCAGCGCCATCAATCCAGCTAAAAGGTGTGTCACTAGAAAATGTCGACCACAGTTCTTATCTCAGCAGCCATCTATCTACAAAAGCCGACATCGACGCTGAAATTCAGCATCGCCTGAGCTCTGCCAGTGTAGCTTTCTCCCGAATGAAGCGTAGAGTGTTTGAAGATCGGGACATTCGCAGGGAGACCAAAATGCTTGTTTACAAAGCCATTGTACTACCAACCCTTCTGTATGCCTGTGAAACATGGACCCTCTACAAACGCCACCTCCAACTTCTTGAAAGATTCCATCAACGCTGCCTCCGAAAAATTCTGCAAATTACTTGGGAAGATAGGCGGACTAATGTTAGCGTATTGGAAGAAGCGAAAACCACCAGCATTGAAACAATGATCATCCAACATCAACTTCGCTGGACCGGCCATGTTGTTTGAATGCCTGACCATCGTCTTCCAAAGCAACTACCATATTTTCCGGCGTATAAGACAACTTTTTAACCCAGGAAAATCTTCTCAAAAGTCGGGGGTCGTCTTATACGCCGGAAAATACGGTATTCGCCGTTTAAGACCTCTCCTGGCCAAGTGCAGCCGCTCGCTGGAACGCAGCCCCCAGGGAAGAGCAGGAGGACGAGCGCGGGAGAAACGCGGGGAGGGGGGAGCGAGCTCCGTTCCCTCGGAGCAGCCTTGGGAAGGGAGGGGGCAAAACGCAGTGGCTCCACGACGGGCTCCAAAGTCGCCCACAACGCTCAACGGGCGCCTTGCTTCGCCTCGCCTCGCCTTCCCTTCCCCTCCCAGCCGCGCTTTAAATGGAGCGGGGGCCCAGAATTGGCCGCGTTTCGGGAAGCCTGGTAGGAAACGCATTGTGGGCGACTTTGGAGCCCGTCGTGGAGCCAAACGGCGAGTACCGTATTTTCTGGCGTATATCCCAAACTCTATATTTTAAATGGAAAAGTTGGGGGTTGTCTTATACGCCCAGTCGTCTTATACGCCAGAAAATACGGTACTTTACTCCCAACTTAAAAATGGAAAACGGAATATTGGTAGACAGCAAAAGAGATTCAAAGATACTCTCAAAGCTAATTTAAAAAAATGTAATATCAGCATTGAGAACTGGGAAGCCCTAACTCATGAGCGTTTCAATTGGAGCTCATCCTTTATTAATGGCGCTATGGACTTTGAAGAAACACGAGTACAGGGCGAAAGGGAGAAAAGAGCTAAAAGGAAGGCACGTCAGGCAAACCCTCATCATGACCGTCTCCCACCCGGAAACCTATGCCCTCATTGTGGGAGGTTGTATGGATCCAGAATTGGCCTTTATAGCCACTTACGGATCCACTGTTAAAATTTTACCTTTGGAAGACAATCTTACTCGGCTACGAGTGATCGCCAATGATGATGATATAAAGCTGGGCTTTAGATCCTAGCTTTATATATATAGCTACTGTCTTTCAACCTGTGACATCATGAATATTCTATTTTCTGAGGTTCATTTGGTGATATTGTACTTTTAATATGGCTTACCTTTTTAAAAGTTTCATACAATGATCTTAATCATATTCATTATCATAATTTCTCATCAGAGGAAAAAATTGATAATCCCTAAAGACAAAGGTTGACCCAATGGCACGATAGGAATGATTCAGCTACAGTAGCATGGTGTACTTGGCAATGGAACCTTAGGTCCTGATGCTATATGTAACACTTTCCATAACATTTTAGCTTTCAGGAAGTGAGAGATCATAGAAAATGATATGGCTTAGATCTATAATATGCTGTTCATGCAGATGGGTGATGTATAAGATATGTTGCCCAGAGTCACAGTAAGGCCTGCAGTATGGCTGGGAGACTCCAAGGTTACAGTTTTCTGAAGAAATTATAAAGATGGATCAAGATGGCTCTTTGCAAAAAGAATGTCATCTTTCCTTCCCTCCCTCCTTTGATAGGCTGACCATATTTCAGGATGGCAAAATGGGACAGGGTCTTATGTAATATTCCGTATTCATGAAAAAGACAGGGGTCCCTGTCCCCGGGTCTACCCGATTGGCTCCCACCTGCAAACCCAACCCCTGGTCCTCACGATTGACTCCTGCCTGCAAAACCCCGCCCCCAATCTGCACAATTGGCTCCCACCTGCAAACCCCGCCCCTGGTCTGTGCGATTAGCTCCTTCCTGAAAACCCAACCCCTGGTCCTCACGATTGACTCCTGCCTGGAAACCCCACCCCCAATCTGCACGATTGGCTCCCACCTGCAAACCCCACCCCCGGTCCATGCGATTAGCTCCTTCCTGCAAACCCTGCCCCTGGTCCATGCGATTGGCTCCCGCCTGCAAACCCCGCCCCCCGGTCCACACAATTGGCTCCCACCTGCAAACCCTGTCCCCCGGTCTGCGCTCCGGCTCAGATCCTCCTTCCATGCCATTCCCACTGGGTTTGAAAAATGGGACAAAATTGAGATTTTTATGAAAATGACGAGACGGTTGAAAAATGCTTAAAAAAACAGGACTGTCCCATTCAAAATGGGATGTATGGTCAGCCAATCCTTTAACAAATAGTCAAGTTGTTCCATCTCTTTCTAGAGACTTGGAGTGGTCCTCTGTACTCATGTGATGGGGGTAGCTGTTGTCATCTTGAGATAAATTCTGGATAGCTTAGAAAGAAGAAAAGGGGTGCAACTATGTCTCTTTCTAGAAAATTTTTACAAAATGATGTACCGTTGGTATATAACTCCAGAGAAATTATCAAAAATGTATAAAAATGTATCAAGTAAATGTTGGAAATGTAAGAAGGAAAATGGAACATTTTACCATCTATGGTGGACGTGCAAGAAAGCGAAAAATTTTTGGAACTCAATACATGAAACCATAAAAACAATTACATCAATGGACATACAAATTAAACCAGAATTATACTTATTAGGCTTCATGGACAATGAACTGGAGAAAAAACACAGAAATTTGTTACTATATATGATTTCAGCTGCCAGAATAACATATGCTCAACAATGGAAGAAAGAAGAAACCCCTACAATCCAAGACTGGATTATAAAAATTATGGACCTAGCACAGATGGCAAAACTAACAGATATGTTAAAAGATAAGAACATGGACAAATTTAAAAATGATTGGAAACCGTTTCTGGACTATATGATAAATGTACAAAAAAATAATACAATATATATAGGATTTAATGACTAAGTTGGTAAGAAATAGAAAAGGAACAAATGTAATTTAAACAAGCAATTAAGTAATAAGACAAATATATTAACCACAGTTAAGGAAATCGAGAACCAAACCTTTTTCCCTTTTCCCTTTTTTTTTCTTTCCCTTTTTTTTTCTTCTGTTTCCTTGTTTGTCTCCCCTTTTACACACCTTTCCTTCTTTTCCCCACACCCTGTTTAATTGTTTCAAGGTGTATGTAAGTTATATGTTGTATGTTATATGTTATATGTAAATTTTATATAATAAAGTATTTTTTAAAAAAAGAAAAAAAGAAGGAAGGAAGGAAGGAAGGAAGGAAGGAAGGAAGGAAGGAAGGAAGGAAGGAAGGAGATATCATGGGGTGGAAGTAGGGGTTGTTAAATGATACACCCATAATACTTCCAGGAAGAATGGTAGTATTCCCAAATTTCCTCTTTGACTATCAATAATAATAATAATAATAATAATAATAATAATAATAATAATAATAATAGGGCCGGACGTGGGATCCAGAGCAGAATGGACTATTTCTGGAGCATTCCAGTCCTACTATTATTCTTGGCTCCTTCTATACTTTTCCATTGAATTCTGATTGAAATAAACACAAACCTAGGTGCTGGCCATACTTATTTGGATAAGCTGAACTAGGCAGCTGGGCTAACCTTGCAAATTTTGCAAAATGCATTGTGTCCAACTGGCAGAATGTTACCGCAGGATAGATAAGCCTTCCCTGATGTTTTTAATTGCTATTGATTTTTTTGTGGTGCAATGTGTCTTCTATTAGATTAGTTTTCATTTTGCAAAAGTACATGTGGCAGAGACATCAGTTGTTATCAGAAGGAAATCGGCAGCCTTTCTGAAAGCATGTGAAAAACAGTTCTTTCTTAAGTGTAACTCAGTAATAGAGGACAGACTTTGCAAGCAAATTGTTCACCTGTAGATTTTAAAAAATCTAGGAAAATTGTTTTTAATTTTATTTTATTCAACTTCAGAAATATTACAATTTACAGTTCTTTTTTTTAAAAAAAACTTGCAGTAATTTGCAGCATTATATATCAGCTAAAGAGCAAGATAACTGTATTACTAAGATAGATGAGAGAGTCTGGTAGAAGACATGGGAAGAAACCTTGCCTGAAGATCGGAAGGATCCACTACCAGGAGACAATTCTGTTCTAGATATAAGAATCTGACTGGTGTGAGGCCAAGGTCAGCAAAGTAAGGCAGCCACTGCAGAGAGCTCTTTACAAATTGCTAGTTATTTTGCTTATTATTGCTGTGTAGTTTTGCTTTGTGATTTTTAGTCCCAATATTAAAATAAGTAAATTCAGCACCTCAGGTGGGAGAGGAGGAGAGAGCAGCAGGGATGCCATTTACTGATTGGCCCGAGGCAACAAAAAGAATCTCAAGCAACTTGATACAGTTATGTCACTGAGTTCATTTTCCAACATTCATCTGAATAGTTAGCATACCATCCCAGAGAGCAGGTGCCACCAGGCCCGCAACTAGGGTCTGTGTCACCTGGGGCAAACATGGATTCCGTGCCCCCCCCCCATGGATCCCTGCAGGGTCAAGTCCCCCCATACCCCCAATGCAGAACCCCCTCCACAAAGCAGTGTGGGGCTCCCCCGGGACAAGCGCCCCACTCCTGGCTGCAATCTCTCTTGCGCACCTGGCTCCAGGGGAAGGACCCGCTGTACTCCTGTCTACCCATCCAGGCCGGGTGGAGCGAGCTGCCTGCCACCACGCTCCCAAGTGGTACAGTCCAGAGCTGCACCAGGGGAGCATAGCCCTGCGGCCAGCCCAAAGCCCGCGGCCAGCCCTGGGGAGCGGATAAGCCTAGCTGCGCAATGCCCCGGCAGGCCTCTTTGTGGGCGGCAGTGGCGGCAACAGGAGCGCGGGCCTCCCTCATGGCTGGCCATTGAAAGAGGCATTTTGGCGCCCCCCCCCACAGTGTGGCACCTGGGACCCGCTTTTCCCACCTAGTTGTGGCCCTGGGTGCCACGATAGGCAAGGCATGCTTTTGGGGTCTCACTAGATGACATTGTTTAATTGATGGGATTTCAAGTGTGCTCCCCTGCCAGATTTCACTAGAAGGGCAGAAATGATCAGAGATAGCTGATCCCTTAGATAACAGGCCCTCTGACATGAAAGGCTTTAATCAGCACTTGAATTGCACCTGGAAGCCAACTGGCAACCAGTACAGCTTGCAGAGCAGCATTGCCACATAGGCATACCATAGCATGCCCATTACTGTCTGCATCACTGCATTCTGAACCAACTGTAGCTTCTGAGTGGCTTTCAAGGATAACCTACAGTATGTGGACATTATTCCACAGTTATATGCAGAAGCATTTGCTGGGAATGTGTGTATTCCAGTAAGCCAGATGACAGATACAGCATCACAATGTAAGCCCTCTGCCATGTGAATGTGTACAGGTAGTCCTCGGCTTACGACCACAACTGGGACCAGAATTTCCATTGTAAGTCATTGTGGTCATAAGGCAAGTCACCACATGACCTGATACAATTTTACGACCATTTTTAAACAGTTGTTAAGTGAATCATGGATTGCTAAACAAATCACCATGGTCACTAATTGAATCCAGCTTCCCCAATGGGCGTTTTTGCCAGAAAACAGCAAAAAATGTCACAAAACACAATCACGTAACCGTGGGACACTGCAACCAGTCATAAATGTGAGCCGGTTGCCAAGCACCTGAAATGTGATCATCTGACCACAGGGAGTGCTGATGCAATGTTTTGCAACACTCAGAAGTGCTTTACAGCCTGTAAAACACCCATTCCAAGGCTGCTGTAACTTTGGACCATCATTAAACGAATGGGCATAAGTCAGGGACTACCTGATCTGATGTTGATGCAGATAAAAAGAGGCAGGTCTTATATTACAATGGTCCAACTGCCATCTTGCCGATTTTGAACCCGCATCCCAAGATGCCACTGATCATAAGCATATAAAACTTCCCCTCCCAGAGCAACATGGTTTTGCACAGTAAAGAGGCAACATTCTACCGTATAGGATCCTACTCAGAAGTACAGATAACTTAAACAGATCCTACTGTATAACACCCTGGTGGCCTTGAGATTCTCTTATGCCGCCCCACTCCGCAGGGAGGCAGGACCCATTCGATTGGTCCGCCCCCAGTGACTAATGGACCCAATGGGGTTCCAGAAGGAGCTGGGGGTTATACCCAAGGATCTACTGCATGGTCCAGTGGAGGTCCTGGCTGCAGCCTGGAATAGGGAGGCGGCCAGGGCCTTGGATAGGATCGCGCCTGTGCGTCCTCTCTTGCCACATTTGACCCGACACTCCCCATGGTTCACGGGGGAGTTAAGGGTCTTGAAGAGGGTTAAGAGACGCCTAGAGCGCCACTGGAGAAAAACAAAAACTGAATCTGACTGAACACAAGCTAGAGTTGCTGTTAAGACCTACCTTGTGGCGGTAAGAGTGGCAAAACATCAATATGTTTATATTTTATAACTGCCCAGAGTCTGCCACGGTAGAGATGGGCGGGGATAAATCCAAATAATAAATAAATAAATAAATAAATAAATAAATAAATAAATAAATAAATATTTCTCCGCTATTATTGCGTCCACAGAATGCTGCCCGACGGCCCTGTTTAAGATTACTCGATCTCTTCTAGGTAAGGTGGAGTCAGTGACCCACCTGCAGGGCCGTGCGGAAGAATTTTCTGAGCATCTGCAGGATAAAATCGCTCACATTCGTTCTAAGTTGGACTCCAAGTGTGAAGCAGTGTCTGGGGAGATGTCGAGGGAACGTCCTTACCCTGTTATCTGGGAACAGTTTGATCCTGTTGGACCTAAGGAAGTGGACAGGATCCTCCAGATTGTAAAGGCCACCACATGCCATCTAGACCCTTGCCCTTCCTGGCTGGTGCAAGCAGCCAGGGAGGTGACATGTGGTTGGGTCCAGGTGATGGTTAATACATCCTTGGAGGAGGGGGTGTTCCTGGCTGCTTTTAAGGAGGTGCTGGTGCACCCCCTACTCAAGAAACCATCGCTGGGCCCTACTGTATTGGACAACTTTCGTCTTGTCTCCCACCTCCCCTTTATGGGGAAGGTGGTTGAGAAAGTGGTGGCGTTGCAACTCCAGAGGATTCTGGGTGAAACAGATTATCTGGACCCCTTTCAGTCAGCTTTCAGGCTGGGATATGGGGTGGAAACTGCATTGGTCACATTACGGATGATCTCTGGCGGGAGCGGGATGGAGGGAATGTGTCCATCCTGGCTCTTCTGGACCTCTCAGTGGCTTTTGATACCATCGACCATGGTATCCTTTTGGGACGGCTCAGGGTGTTGGGGATGGGTGGTGTAGTTCTGTGCTGGTTCACCTCCTTCCTCCAGGGCTGGTCCCAATCCGTGGTAATAGGAGATGAGAGATCCGACCCTTGTCCCCTCATCAGTGGGGTGCCACAGGGTTTGGTTCTCTCTCTTAATTTATTAGTATTTTATTATAATTGTATATTTGTATGGTTTTTTATTTATTTTAACTGTTATGTCTTGTAAACAGCCCAGAGTCCCCTTCGGGGGAGATGGGGCGGTAATAGAATTGAAAAATAAATAAATAAATAAAAATAAATAAGATCCTACTTAGATGTACAGATTATTTGTTGTTGTAAGCCACATTGTAAACCACTGTATGATTCAGTGATACACAAATCTAATTAATAGATTTTTTTCAGCTTATGTTTTAATATGAACTGATGCAGCTTTTACTTGCCAGGCTTACATGCAAATTGGAACTCCTTTATACAATGAAACCTGTACAGTCCAATATATTATGTTGTTGTTTACCACTAAAAAGAAAAGGTCTACTGGACCGCATACCTTAGGGGACAAGCCCACCAAAATGCTTAATACTAAGGAAAATAGCTGGCAAAAATGGAAATATTAATAAAAAGCATAACTACAGTCATGCGGCCACATGACTGTGGAAGCGTCTTCGGACAGCGCTGGCTCTTCGGCTAACAAACGGAGATGAGCACCGGCCCCTAGAGTCGGACACGACTGCACAAATGTGCGGGGGGAACCTTTACCTTTACCTTTTACAGTATATGCAAAGTAATGTGCAGACCAAATGTGTGTAATAGGATAAATGCACAAGAATATGTGTATAAATATTCATGTGGATTCAACTAGATTTCAACCTGATGAGGAAGTAAAACAAAATTAGAAAAACAAAAAAAACTACATGAAGCCATTTGTGGCAGATTTGCCCATCCCAACCACAAGTAGGACATAATATTCATAAGCATCACTTGTCCTTTATACCAATTATCTGTTAATTAGCTATGGACTGCCTTTGAACCTGGTGGATCCATTAGATGGCATGACTAAGAGCCAACTGATAAGCTTATCCTATACAAACAATTGTAATTTTTCTTCTCACCTTCCATTCATTTCAATAAAGTTTCTAAAGGAGAACTTTCCAGTGTCTTGAGTCCAGAGAGAGTTTACTATGTAATTGTACCCCCCCCCCCCAAGACAATCCCTTCTGGCTTAGAAATTAAACCAAACCAAAACAATCCCTGTTTCTGTTCTGCAAGCCGTTCACAATGCCCCATATACATATAACTGTTTTTTTCCCTACCTTGTCCTCACCAGCCACAGATAAAACAGGCTACAGTGTGGCAGGAGAATAGGTAGGACTGCCTGCTGGAACTATTTATGGGTGAAGCTGCAAAAGATCCTTCAAAGCCTTCAACAAACCCTGAAGAGTGTGTGTGTTTGTGTGTGTGTTTGTGAGAGGGAGAGGGAGAGAGGGAGAGAGGGGGAGAGGGAGAGGGAGAGGGAGAGGGAGAGGGAGAGGGAGAGGGAGAGGGAGAGGGAGAGGGAGAGAGAGAGAGAGAGAGAGAGAGAGAACACACCATGGGAAAAATACTCTGGTGAAAATGTTCTACCAGCCATGAACTATAGGGGAAATGGATCTGTTTTACTTGAGCCCAAGTTTCCCATGGTTTGTGATGCATTGCTGTGGGCTTGCTTACAGTGCCTTATGAATGGCTTGGCAGGGGTGTACTTAACAGCAGGGATCTCAGTTACCTCAGTAGATCCCAGGGCATAACTCTCCTTGTTTGAGATGATTCTTCTGTCACCCATATAATTGGGTGCCTGCACTTATACTGCTTGCTTTCCTGGTTAGTTTGTAGCATTGCTTTAATTAATTTTGGAACTGGTAGGTCAGAGCTTTCCAAACTGTGTGTCGTGACACAAAAGTGTGTCGCCTGCGGGGCCCAGATGTGTCGCGTCAAAACCCGGAGGCGCTGATGGCACGCCATCAGCGCTTCCGGGTTTTCCCACGGCGACACACCAACGGCGGCACGTGAAAATCCAAAAGCGCCGCAACCATGGCGGCACGCAAAAACTGAAAGTGGCAGCAGCGCTTCCGGGGTTTTGCGCGCTGCCGCAACGGCGGCACTTCCGGATTTTTCCACGGTGACACACCAACAGCGGTTGGTGTGTCGCCACGGGAAAACTTTGGAAAGCCCCGTGGTAGGTGCAAAAAGTTCTGCAGTTTTATTACTCCTTCCCCCTCCTCTTTTACCAGCTCTCCATGTATATGAGCACTTATGAACACTGATTAAAAGTATACATGTTCATATGTTTAAATCAAGATTCCTTTGTGTTCAGTGCTTTAATACATGCAGATAGATTGCATATAACTTGTAAGCAGAAAAAGCTGCAGAGCAAAAATTGCATCAAAATGACCATGCAGAATGATCTGCTCATAGCCTGCATTGCATCAGAGCTAAAAAACATAATGGATGGTGATTGCTTCAATGCTGCTTCATAAACAAGATTAGTAATTAGGAACCCAAACGTCTGAAATGAAAAATCAAGGGAGGGGCATTTGTAAGCATTCCTAACCATATACTGCTCCAAATTCTGATGCATATTGTATTACAAATGAATTATTTGCAATCTGCAGGAAACAGGGGTCTATTCAGAGTAAGGTTTCTCAACCAGATTCCATGGAACCCTAGGGGTCTGCAAGAGGTCACTAGGGGTTCCCTGGGACATCACAATATATTTAAAAATTATTTCGAATTTGGGCAACTTCACATTAAAGAGGTAAGTTTCATTCTTTATTTTTAGTTTAAGAACACTATTAATGCATATATATATTACCATTGGCGATCACTCATAGCCGAGTAAGATTGTCTTCCAAAGGTAAAATTTTAACGGTGGATCCGTAAGTGGCTATAAAGGCCAATTCTGGATCCGTACAACCTCCCACAATGAGGGCATAGGTTTCCGGGTGGGAGATGGTCATGATGAGGGTTTGCCTGATGTGCCTTCCTTTTAGCTCTTTTCTCCTTTTCGCCCTGTACTCGTGCTTCTTCAAAGTCCATAGCGCCATTAATAAAGGATGACCTCCAATTGAAACGCTCATGAGTTAGGGCTTCCCAGTTCTCAATGCTGATATTATATTTTTTTAAATTAGCTTTGAGAGTATCTTTGAATCTCTTTTGCTGTCCACCAATATTCCGTTTTCCATTCTTAAGTTGGGAGTAAAGTAGCTGCTTTGGAAGACGATGGTCAGGCATTCGAACAACATGACCGGTCCAGCGAAGTTGATGTTGGATGATCATTGTTTCAATGCTGGTGGTTTTCGCTTCTTCTAATACGCTAACATTAGTCCGCCTATCTTCCCAAGTAATTTGCAGAATTTTTCGGAGGCAGTGTAGATGGAATCTTTCAAGAAGTTGGAGGTGGCGTTTGTAGAGGGTCCATGTTTCACAGGCGTACAGAAGGGTTGGTAGTACAATGGCTTTGTAAACATACACATGAAACGAATATAATAATTTTGTAACTTCTGGCCTATATTTGAGCCTGAATGTGCAGGGGTTCCCCAGGGCCTGAAAAATATTTTAAGGGTTCTTCCAGGGTCAAACGGTTGAGAAAGGTTGATTTAGAAATTTTTCAGGCTGTAGAATCTGAAATTGTTCAGTAGGAAGACAATTCATTGCTGAATCAAAATCTTGGATTTGACTTCAGTATATGCTAACTTCAGTTGCAGCTCTCAACTTCTTTAGATGCTGAAAGGTAGAGCTGAAATCTTTCTTTCTGTCCTTTTTATAGGTGTGCATGTATTTTGAAATTATTATTATTTGATATGTTGGCCTCATCCTCTCCTCTCCTCTCCTCTCCTCTCCTCTCTTTTATTTTTTATTAAGTAAATAACAAAAGAAGGGACGTAAAATTATAAAAGAAGAAAATAAAGCAAAAAAAACATACAAACATACAAAATGTATATTTACAGACATATATTATATCAATAAATTGAGACCATGATTCATTACAGTCATCCATGGTTAATCTATACTCATCAATTCTGCAAAGACTGAATAGTTGGAGCTATATGGTTGTGTTTCTGATGCTGAACAATAAGTCTTTTGATTGTAAGTCCATTTCCTTTGTCCAGTAGTCAACTCTCACATGAAATGAGAAGACGATCCATGATTGAATAGCATCAGATCTCTAAATAAACTTTAAAACTATGCAAAACTGGAGGAGTTACCTTGTACTGAATTAAATCAAAGATCTATCTATCTTAATTCAGTCAACTCTGACTAGTAGCAACTTTCAAGCATAACAGTTGCATTATTTTCTGTCCTCAAGAATGCATATACATACACAGTACCTGAATCCCAGCATTCAAGACTCATTTTCCAACATTCATGGACAAGCCCCATCTCTGAAATATCATAGTGGGCAGTGCCCAGGCCAACAGATAATGAATGATGGGAAAGACACATGCCTAGAAAATTGATAGGAATCCCAGCCTGGAGCTTTAATGTCTAGGCAGTTAACATCTGCATGAATCTGTTCAGTTCTTGAGCTCATATTCAGATGTCTTCTATTACGTTTTATTTGTCACTGTGTTTAGCAGGGACCAAGGAGAAAGCCTTCTTAATAATCATATCCAGGCTGTGGAAGTCTTCCTTAAGAAAATTCCTCTTGCCCCCTTGTTCTTGGCATATAACACCATGGGGGGGGGCAGACAGTGTAGTGCCCATAGACCTTTCTTCTTGCAAAGAGTCTTGCTGATCCCTATTTTTTTTAAAAAAAATGTGTATTTATTTTTAGACATGCTTAGCCTACCATTTTATTTCTCACTAAAGCCCCAGCCTCCAAACCCTTGCCATCCAGCCATTCACTTCCTCTGAATGTCCCCATGAATTGAGAAATAGTGTTAAATCTTTTCCTCAGTATGAGTTACAAGGTCATCCAAACAAACTGCTAAGTGAAAAGTTGCCACCTGTCACCATTATACCACTTCATCTCTTCTCAAGAGCATGATTCATGCATCCTTATCCTGCTTTTTTCTTTGCTGCAAAACCCAGAGAAGAGTCAAGAGACAACAAGACAACATATCTCATGTTGACAACTCTATCTATTGCCATAGCAAGGGGTGGCTGTTGCCTTTGGTGGGGAAAGTTTCAGAGCAAGTAAAGCCACTGTGAAGTACTCTGAACATCTGAGGAGGAGGAGAATGGAAGGACTGGGCTCCATTGATACTACTTGCTGCAGTCTTTAAGCCTCCCTCAGCTTGGCTGCCAAACAAAAAGGAAGTTGAGAGAACAGAACATTTATTTATTTTTTATATAGGGGAATATATATTTTATATATACTATATAGACTTATATAGTTGCTCATTTTGTAGCACACAACTCTGGGAGGCTAACAACAATGATAAAAACACAAACAATAAAACCAATAGAAAAAGAAAGGAAAATAAAAATAAGAAAAACCAGGCACCCAACCCATAACTATGCCCATTCATCAACTGTAATGTCCCAGTGCCTGGGGGAAAAGCCAACTCTTCACCAATTTATGGAAGTCTAAGAGGGTGGGGCTTGCCAGATCTCAAGGGGAAGAGTGTTCCACAGGGCAGGGGCTGCTACAGAAAAGGCATGCTTCCTAGGTCCCACTGGATGACAACATTTAAAAGAAGAGATCTGGAGCATGCCCACTCTATGCAATTCAGTGGAATGGGCAGATACCCTCAGGGAGAGGCAGTCCTGAAGATAATCTGGCCCTGTGCCATGACTAGCACCTTGAATTGCATCTGGAAAGAAACTGGGAGCTAGTGCAGCTCACACAGCAATGGTGTAACATTGGCAAACTGGGAGTCATCCAGTACTGCACGAGCTGCCACATTTTGGATCAGTTGTAATTTCTGTGTGGTCTTCAAGGGCAGTCCCACATAGATTGCATTGCAATAGTCCAACTGGGAAGTGACCAAGGAATGAGTGACCATGAGCAAGACCTTCCATTCCAGGAATGGGACTATTTGTGCACAAGGCATAACTGTGCAAAGGCCTCCCTAGCCACGGCTGCCACCTGCTCCTTGAGCAGGTACTGTGAGTCGAGGAGGACCCCCAATTGCACACCATCTCTGTCAGGGGAAGTGCTACCCCATCAAGAGTCAAATATAACATGTCACCAGACCCAGGGGGCCCAAAAACCCAAAGCCACTCCGTCTTGCTAGGATTGAGCCATAGCTGATTCCTTCCCATCCTGGCCCTCACAACCTCCAGGCATTGGGTCAGCACTGATACGAAGTCACCTGCCCAGCCAGGGGTGGAGCGGTATGACAGGGTATCATCAGCATACTGATTGATTAATTAATTAATTAATTAATTAATTAATTAAACAAATTTATATAGCCACTGAACTCACACACAGTGACTCTGGGCGGCTTACAGAATTACATACTGATGATACCGTACCCTGTGCTGACAGATAATCTTACCCAGTGGTTTCATGTAGATGTTAAAGAGGAGTAGCAAGAGACCCAAGCCTTGAGGCACCACACATTGTAGGAGCATAGGACTGGACCTCCCCACTCTCACACCGGCTGGTACCAGCTGTGGAGGAAAGAGGAGAACCACTCCAAAACAGTGCCTCCCATTCCCAATCCCCACAGCCCATCCAGAAGGATACTATAGTTGATGGTATTGAAAGCCACCAAGAGATCCAGGAGAGCAAGGATGGTTGCACCACCCCCATCCTGAGCCCTCCATAGTTCATACACAAGTGCAACCAATGCCTTCTATTTACTATACCCTGGCTTGAATCTAGACTGAAAATAATCCAGATAATCCATTTCATCCAGGACCCTCTGTAGCTGAAAGCCAATCACCCTCTTAACAGAAAGGGAAGGTTGGAGACTGGATGAAAGGTATCCCAGGTGGCTGGGTTCAATTATGGCCTCTTGAGAAGAGGGTGTACCATTGCCTCCTTCAAGGTGGGCAGAACCACCCCTACCTCAAAAAGGCATTAACCACCATTTGGACCCAACCTCATGCCACCTCCTGGGAGGTCTTGACCAGCCAGGAGGGGCGTAGATCCAGAAAAGAGGTGGCTGAGTTCACAGCTGCAAGATCCCTGTCTACTTCCTCAGGAGTGACCAGCTCAAACGTCTTCCAGATAGCAGAGCTCAGATATGTCTCAGTTACTTCTAAAGGACCTGCCCAGCTAGCATCCAACTCTGAGTGAAGTTGAGCAACTTTGTTTGACAGATGCTGAGAGTATTCTTCACAGGAACCCTGCAAGGGCTCCGATGGCTCCTGCTTCCCCAGGAGAGACGTGGGCCCCTGAAATAGGGCTGCTGGCCGGCTATCTGCAGACACAATAAGAGCTTTGCCGCCCTTACCCCTACAAGGTAAGTCCTCTTCCCTGTGCTTGGTAGGCTTCGCTTTTCATCTTTCACCAGTGTTGCTCTAGGCACCTCTTCTTTCCTTTCATCTCCCACAGTTCTTCAGTAAACCAAGGTGCTCCACGAGATCCACACAGGCACAATCTTGTCAAAAGCCCCTATCGCATGCTCATTCCAAGCAGTGACCAGGGCCTCAGCCAACCATGAACCAATATTTTGGCACCAAGGCCTGATCTATGCAAATGGTGCACATAAAGGATGCTTAAACTCCCCCTTCTACTATGTAATTCTTGTCTTTTGGTCCCAGCAGTTTTCCTTTCTGTGATTTTCTGTGTTAGTTTGTCTGTGCCAGTACAAACAACAGATATATCTTCTCTTCTGTTCCTTGTGTCTCTCCCAAACAACCTGTTCAGAAGTATTTCCTGGTTGGTGGACATTACAGACTGTACAGGTAGTCCTCGTTTAGTGACTATCTCAGTTAGCAATTGTTTGCAAATACAATGGTAATAAACATTACTAAATTGTAGTAGAAAAACTTTTTCTGACCAATGTGCATACTTATGACCAAATTTCTGTACCTGACAACAATGCATGCTGGAGTGAGAGTGACACTGGCATAGCTGCATGGGAGAACTTTATGTACATGAGATGGTAGCAACCAGCAATCTTCGCAGCATCTTTCTCTTTCTCTCTCAGTCACATGGTTTGCTTAGTGACCATTTTGCTGGAATGGATTGCAGCAGCTAAATGAGGACAACCTGTATTTTAGAAAAATTAATAGGACAATACATCCCCTCTTTTGACAGTGGTAACCATCAGAGTGACCAGAACTATTCCTGAGCAAAAATCAGACATGTAATCAAACTGAAATAGATTGAGATGGTGCTATCAGAAGCATTAACTCCTATTGGGAACTTTGCAATTTGGCTGTAAATTCATCACAAAGTTCTCAGGCAAGGATATCTTCTGGCCACATAAGCAATATAATATAAGGTCTCATTAAATCAATATACTGTGGTTTGTATTCTTGTACCCAAGTGTGTTGTTTTGCCACTAAGCTTTTGATTCTAATGCTCTACACAAAAAGCCCCATTTCTTTCCATTTTGTACACATCAGGGCTGAATAAGAAATTATCATAATATTCCAGAGTACATGGGTTGGGGTCCCAATTTACACAACATTTTATGGGTTCCTAGATGTCACCTTTTAATGTATTCCCTGACAAGAGGGTCCCACAGATAGTAAACTTATCTCTTGTCTTTTCTGTCCTTCCATATATGGCAAAGCAATAAAAGACTAATAATGGCTTGCAGAGGCAATAAAGAGGCTCTAAATCCTTTAAACAAATGGTTACAATCTAATTGTCTCATCTGCTCATTGGCATTGCCGCTTTCTCTCAACAGAATAGTGTTGAACTTGTGGGCTCTCAGAGTCACAGCTAGGCTTTAAAGAGTGAAGATAACTTTTATTTGTTATGGGTGATAAAACTACAGCCTCCACTGACTCTGACAACAGTCAGACAGAACACAAATCAAAACAGTATCCGAAGGGCAAGGCAATGGAAGATTGACAAATACAAGACTTATACGCAATAAAATAATATTGCAGTGGGAGAAAATTAGAAATTGAAGATCTGATATTGAAAGCAAAATATTATCCTTGTCTGAGAAGTTGAGAAAGAAAGAAAGAAAGAAAGAAAGAAAGAAAGAAAGAAAGAAAGAAAGAAAGAAAGAAAGAAAGAAAGAAAGAAAGCCTAACCAAGGTGACAACAAAGGTGAAGTGCTATTACTTCTTTCTGATTTCATTGGCAGGCTTTTCAACATAAGCCTTGTTTAGAATGACCAGCTGCCTTTTGGGGATGGGGTGTCAAGTTGATCTTCTGCCTGGCTGTTGTGATTAGTTAGTACAGCATTTTGTCAATAATGTCCAGATTTCTCAAAGTCTTGACTCTTCATGGGAAGAGCTTGTTGTGGTACAATATCTGGCCATATCATCTGGCACTCCTTTTGATCTGTGAAATTGCATAAAATGGCTAAGTTGCTCTCCTGACTGTCATAACCACTTGTTCCATGCCCCTCTTGGCTCCTTAAGGGGCATGACTGGATCTAGGAGATGGTCAATGCCATTCTGCAGGAGGATATGATGCCAACAGCCTTCTTGGATCCAATGGTATTGAACAACAAGCATCCTTTTTCTAACTTTCCTTTTTGGGGAAGCTTATTGAAGCACTGGTCAGTGAATTGCTTCAGAGCACCCTAGAAAAAGATTATTTGACCATTTAAATGAGGATTCAGACCTGGACATGGGATGGAAACAACATTGGTTGTTCCTGTGGATGACCTTTATTATACCTGGATGGGGGAAATGTGCCTCTTCTTTTTCTGTCAGACTTCTCAGTGGCCTTAGATACCATCAACCATGGTGAGTTAGTCTGGAATGCAGTGACCCAGCTGTTGGTCAGAATGTGTCAATATGGAAATAATATTGGTATTCCACACTCTACACTGGCTTCATTTTGCCTTCCAAGTGCAATTCTAAGTGCTGGTTTTGACCATTAAAGCTTAAATCGCTTGGGCCCAAATGCCTCCAAGACCATCTTCTCTGACTGATTTCAATCCATCTGACACTTGTGTCCCAGGACAACATGCTAGTGGTTTCCCGCTTTGTGAAATGAAGGAGGTGGAGGCTCACAAGCATTGCTTTCCTGTTGGTATGCCTGTGCTTTGGAACAGCCTCCTCCAGAAATTCTATCAGCTCCCATGCTATTGGCTCTCTACACAAGCAACACTGGGATGCCAGAAGCATCCTGTCTATCAGTCAGACAGTCTTCCTTTTTCCTGATGAAGTTGCTATTGTCTATCTCACAATTCAACGGTGAGCTTAAATTCTATGAGCCTCGCTAGAGCACAAGCTGTTGTTTCAATTTCATTCATGTTTGCAACTAGTCAGCTCATTTCAACAGCAACTGCTTCTTCTCTTCTAAGTTAGTTTTTTTTAAAGACATTCAAAATTCAATTTTAGTTAGCTCTGAGGTAGCAGTGAATAACACATAAATACCATTTTTAACTTATCCTCTCTTAAGAGGACAGAGTAAACTCTATTTTCAATTATAATAAACATAACCATAATTTTGTCTGCTTTAATTTCCCTTGATTGTTTCCAATTCTTTGTTCTACATATCTGGCCACAGATAGCATCCAGATTGACAATTACAATGTGATGTGGGTGTGAAGTGCTTGAAGATGGCTCAGAAATGGATGGCGGAGAATTCTACAGCCTGATAGATAATGGATATTATGCCACTGATAGATCCCCAAGTGGCCATGATCAAGATCTGAATGTTTTATTTGTTAATTAATATGTAAATTCATCCTATGGCACAATTTTAGAGACAGACAGACAGACAGAGAAAAATCAGTCCTTTGGGAATAGAATCTATAAACATAAATTAGAATCTATGCCAAAGACATTGCATAGGATTTTCGCATGAACTATTTAAGCACCCAGGTCAGCATCGGCAGTAGAGAAGCATATTGAAAGTTGTAGTTCACCAAAATATGATGACCACAGATTCCTCACACCAGTCTACTTGTTTTCCCCAGCCACTTTTAACTAACAAAACGTCAGCTGCTGCAGCTTATACATTTATCCAACATTGATCTTCTGGTCAACAGAGTTCCTCACTCACCAACTCTTGGTTGAAAGGTTTTTTTTTGTTTCATCTTTCTCTCTGAGCTTCTTGCTCTTCTGTTTCCTTTCCATCAAATTTCAATCACTCAGCCTTATATCTTCATTTCTTCCTTTAAATGTACTTTGCCTCTTGACCCAAAACTTTCTTCTATTTCCTGGACTAGCACTCTTGTTTCTGCTCCAATTCCTGTTACTGTTACAGATTTGTGCTGCCCAATCCAGGAAGAGGGAAGCTGTTACTCTTCAGATGTTTTCAAACTAGACTTTTGTTACTCCTGATCATTAGCTGTGTTGGCAAGGAGGCTACTGGTGAAAGTTGGAATCCTACAGTATTTGCAAGACCACGTTTCCCCCTCTTGGCCTAAGCCACTTGCATTTCAATTTCCTCTGCACTACTTATTAATATTCTGTCACCTACATTTCCTTTTTTCAAAAAGTTAGAATATTTCTAAATTGATAATATATAATAGACCTTCACTGAAAGGGGATTACAGACATCAACCAGCTTTAAATTTATTACATATACACACCTGAAGGCAGGCATATCTGTAATCAATTTAATCAGGAAAGAAAATTAGGCAGTCTGACCAATTACAATTAAGGAAGAAAAAAAATGTATATTCGCAATTGCACTTGATAAGGACACATTACAAACTTTTTCTAAACAAATAAATATGAGAGATTAGGATATGTTTTAAACTCTCAGTAATCAGAGAAAAATGCATCTAATAAATGTTGCATTATGAATTATTCAGTAAGCTTTCCTGTAGAAGATTAAAATAAAATGCTTGTCAGTCTTTTTGGGTAATAAGAACATGCAAAGTAATATTATCTGCAGTAGCTATTAGCCTTTTTAAAAACTCCTTTACTTATGCTCTGGATTTCTACAGAATGAGGGTCCTGATGTTATTGCACTGCACTGATTTTTGGGCCATAGAGCCAAAGGTGCAAAGATGCTGCATGAGGTGAAGAATTTGGCTACCAGGGACCATACACCTTTTTCTAAAAAATGGCTGGCTGAAGATGGCAGTAGATTGTAATGGTAAGAGTAATATGGTAGCATTGCTGAACTGAGTATTATCAGGATTTCTAGGGTCTCTTCTGGGGGGGGGTAGGGTGGGAAATTGTGAGCATATAAAACTTGAACAAAGTTTTGCAAATTTATTTCTGCAGAAAAACAATAGGAATTCGTGTCTCTGTTCCTGGGTGATTAGTTAACTTTGGGGGACACAAGAAACGGATTTATTGGGCAATGTGGCCTATGACATGTGAGTAGCCCACATCTATTTATGCAGTCAGGGTCCCTTTCATTCTACCACAAGAAGTTTGGAGGTGGATGCAGAGGGGTAATTCATAAGCAGAAGGTGGTAAAGAAAGAGGGATGGCGATAAACAAGGATGGAAGGGAGGAAATGCAGAAACCTAGGAAGGAAGACAAAGAAGGAAGAACCCAAACTGGGAAGAGCAGTACACTTATTTAGTTCCAAGTCTGTGTCTACAACTGTTTTGTCATTAATTGTACAGCCATCTCTCCAGATCATTGTACTCTTTCTGATTTCCCATACTTTAATTAAATCTCAAGGGAAACTTTCTGAAAGAACCACAACTCTCAGTACTATCCTTCAGTAATTGTTGGAAGGTTTCTTCTTCACCTGGAGAAATTTGGAGAAATTGAGCTTTACATAGGCTGCCTTTGAAGACTACTTAGAAACAGCAGCTGTTCCAGATTGGGACAGTGCCGGCAGTGATGGGCATGCCACAATATGC
Source organism: Charina bottae (assembly GCA_023362775.1). Classification (NCBI taxonomy): domain Eukaryota; kingdom Metazoa; phylum Chordata; class Lepidosauria; order Squamata; family Charinaidae; genus Charina; species Charina bottae. The sequence continues at coordinate 172,745,485 of JALMGJ010000003.1, read as the reverse complement.
CCATGTAACGTCACTGACCTGCAAGCTGCACTGGTTTCCTTTTAGCTTTCAGGTGTAATTCAAAGTGCTGGTTACATCCTATAAAGCCGTTCAAAGCATAGGATGTGGGCTATCTGAAGGGACCCTATCTCTATTTCTGCCTGCCCTATACAATCAGAAAGAGTGACCATGTTCCAGGTCCATTTATCAGACAATGTCATCTTATGGGACCAAGGATGCAGGCCTTCTCTGTTATGGTGCCTGTCATCTGGAATAGCATCCCCCCCTCACAGATCCATAGGGTCCCCACCTTATCTTTAAAAAGTCCTTGAAAACCTGACTTTTCCTCCAATCTTGGGGTTAAGGTTTGTGGCAAGTGATTTTGGGGATTTGGGATTTATATATACAGTATAATGAATACCGAACAAGATGATGAATCCTAAACAGGATGAAACTTGCTATGTACTGTCTGCTGGTAGTCAATATATGTTAGCTGAATGTTTTCTTCCAGGGCATTCATTGTTCTTTTTCCTTCTGTTGTTTTCTATTGCTTTTAATGTTGTATGCCATCCAGAGTCTTCTGGATTTGGGTGGCCTTCTAAAATCAATCAATCCATCCATCCATCCATCCATCCATCCATCCATCCATCCATCCTTCTCCAATTTGTCAGTCCATAAATATGGAGGGCAATATTGAAAGATCAGTTGAGTCTAGCTATAATATAAATACTATGGAGGGCATAGTATTTTGTATAAGCAGAATATAAGTATTCTGCTTATACAAACTGAGACTTTGTATAAGCAGAAGGGGAAGTATGGGTTTCCCCCAAAAAAGTCTTGACAAATTTGGTTTATGTAAAATAAATTCTGGTAAACTCCCCCAAAACATTTCAAACTATATGTTATTACTCTGTCTTTTAGACATATGGGGACATAAATACCATCTAGAGAACGTATTCTTCTGTTCACAAAACTTACTCAAGAATATATCTGTGTTGGCTGTCCAGCTCATTATTAACCAAATGTATAGATGTGAGATTGCAGTTTATGCACATCATAACCCAATAATTTCAAGACAGCATAGAGGATTTAACCTCTGATATTTCCTTATCCATAGTATGGGATTCTAGTAAAACATTTATGAGATGACTTTTATTTCTTTGGCTTCAGATAGAAAGTCATACAAAAATCAATGGATATATTGATGAGAATTGAAGCAATTTGAATCAAGACATGAACAGAACCCAATTTTAGAAGAAAAGATTAAAGTGGTTCGTAATAATTTGGATTGAATGGAAGTAAATGAATCTTAGAAGAAGATGCACTTTGTTCAACAGAAATACTTTGAGAAAGCTAATAATCCAGACAAATTGTTAGCTCATCCCTATCAACTGTGAAAAGAACAAGATAAAAGACATTATTTCCATTTGGAATGGTAAGGGTTACGTTTCAACCTCAGAGAACATGATCCAATTTATTAAATATAAATTATTTAGAAAACAGAAATTAAATCTTGAGAACATTCAAGAGTACTTAAACATAACTCAGATTAGGACATTTATAGATCAACAAAAGAAAGTCCTCAACAAACCAATCATAGCAAATGAAACAAAATAAGTAAAATTGAACAAATTCCCAGGACCAGATGAGTTTTTCTGTAATATATTATAAGACCCTTCCAAGAAATCTTGATCAAAACATTAACCCAGGTATTTAATGAGAAATAACAACATAATTCTTCCTTATGGCAAGAGGCTTTTATTTCTTTGATTTATAAAGAGAGGAATGATCCAACTCATCTAAAATCATATTGTCCTATCTCTCTATGAATGCTGATTGCAATCTTTTTATGGCAATACTTGGGACTTTGTATAAGCAGAAGGGGATTACTTAATACATTCTATTTAGACCAGATTTGTCCTGAAGAGATATATGAGGGGTAATATGAACAATATTTTGAATGCTGCTGACAATATAAAATAGAAAAACAAGAAAGTGGCTATGATTTTTCTTGATGCAGAGAAAGCTTTTGATCATTTGGAATGGCCTTTCATATTCATGACTCTGAAGAAGATGAACTGTGGTTCAATTTTTTTTCACATGGATACAGAGCATTTATTAAAAAAAACAAGAAATCAAGATAATATTAAATAGACTTACCACCAAAAAGAATTATAATAAATAGGAAAAGACAAGGTTGTCTTTTCCTTCTTTACTTCTACTGGCATTAGAACCACTGGCAAGGAATATACCACAAGGAAAAAAGAATCTTTAGGAATTAAATTGACAAACCAAGGACACAAGTTAAAATTATATGCTAATGATGCTGTACTTCCAGTTACTTATACAAGGAATTTCCTAGAACTGATAATGGAACATAAATGTATGGTTTGGTATCAGGATATTGGAATAATAAGAACAAGACTCAAATGATAAGATGGAATTTATTTGAAGAAGAAAAACAATATCTGCATTAAATAACTTAGTTTAATATTACTGCTAAAACAATCCCGAACCTGGCAATTTACTTACTTACTTACTTACTTACTTACTTACTTACTTACTTACTTACTTATTTATCTAACTTATATCACTGCCCATCTCCCCCCTCAGAGGGGACTCTGGGCAGTTTACACAGAGTTAACAATTAAAACACATAAAAACATATAAAATAGAGTACATAATATATATCTATATAAATTAATTAAATATATAAAACCCAAGAGGCTCTGATGTTAAGTTTAAAAGAATTCTATGGAGCAAGCCATCCCCAAGAGGAGCTATTACTCCTCCCATCCCAAGCGAGGTGGCAGAGCCAGGTCTTCAGTTGTTTTCGGAAGGTCATAAGTGTGGGGGCTTGCCTCACCTCCTCTTAACATAAGGTTTTAATATATTAGCTTTTGCCAGAAGGATAGAACTTTTCAGCTCAGACAGAAACTTTTGTTAATTGTTTATTTTCACTTATGATTCTTATTGTACTGGCTACCTTTGTTAACTATTGAATATTGACTTAATTTTAATAACGTTTTTGATCACTTCTATATACTGCACTAGTCTAATGCTACTTTAATTTTTTGCTCAGTTTTATATGGCTTATAAACCTCTTTTCTATCTTTTTGTTTTTCATATTTTTTTCTGCTTTTTCCTGGGTTGCTCTGTTAAATATCTATTGGATTAAAAAAAGGAAGCAATAAAAAAGAGAAAAACATCAGCAAAATTCTGAAAGACATTTCACGTGTTAATCATCTTAAAATTCTGAAATAATTCTTGGGAAAATTTTTAGCTTATTAGTTTTACTGCCTTAGTATTTTTAAAAAGAATCAGATGAAATTATCATTTCAAATTCTGAATTATACTTCAGTTGTTGTCCTTCATGTGTCAGTTGTGGGGTAATTGTCCTTACTACCCCAAAGATCGTATGCATATAAAATTTTGACTAAGTTTGGAGCAGATTTCTGCAGCTTCCTGCAGAAAGAAAGCATAAAGCTAAAGTCTTTCGATGTACTGTCGAAGGCTTTCACGGCCGGAGTTCGATGGCTGTTGTGGGTCTTCCGGGCTGTGTGGCCGTGTTCTGGAAGTTGTGGTTCCTAACGTTTCGCCAGCATCTGTGGCCGGCATCTTCAGAGGGCAGGAGCACAGACAGAAGCGAAATCTCTGTGCCCAGGCATAGAGATTTCGCTTCTGTCTGTGCTCCTGCCCTCTGAAGATGCCGGCCACAGATGCTGGTGAAACGTTAGGAACCACAACTTCCAGAACACGGTCACACAGCCCGGAAGACCCACAACAGCCAACTAAAGTCTTTCCCCTTTGACCTTGTATAACCCTTACATCTTAGAAAATTTTGTTTCCCTCCTCCTTTTATGATCAGAAAGGAGGCATAATAAGCTTAGAGAAAAGCCTCCACAGAGGACAGGAAGACTGTTTATCTGCCAGCTACATGACTCCTAGACAGTAGAATAATTGGCTAGGGATTTTATCTGGTCCTTTGCACAATGTCAGTGAGCAGGCATTTTGATCGATTATTTATTTACTGAACACAGATTGATTTCACCAGATAAGTGTTTCCAACTGTTGTGTAAATCTGCAGAATGATTTCTTCCTAGCAGCTGAAATAGGATGTAGAATGTATTTGGGCAGGGCATCTGTCTGAGCTTTCCTTTACTGTAAAGTGCTCACTTGCCATAGATACTGAAGTGAAGTATGGTAGGATCTTCATAGAAGTTTTTGGACATGATATGACCTCAGGAAATTGCAAATATTCATCAAAGCATGGTTTTTATGAACCAAAGATGGGTAGAGGCAACACACACAAGATCAGGAAATTTGGGTGCCACTCTAAATGCTTTACGGAACACATTTTGATTGTGTCTTTCATTTTTGAAAGTATGTGGAAATAATACAGCTTTCTTCACAAGTGTCATTTGAATTAGGAAAGTTAATCTGAAGTTGTCTGCTCTACCATTTTCTTTCCTCCAATATGATGGAGGCTTTTATTTTCCCACCTCATTTTTATGGGTGCTTCTGAATTTATTTCAACTATCTTTTCATAAAATTTTGAAGTTCCTTTATTGCTATGAGATGTTAAAAATCCAATAGAATGAGAATTATTTACACACAGACAGACACACACACACTCGCACACACAGAAACAGACACATACATTTAGATGTTATGTATCATCTAGTCTATTACTATCATAGCTGCCCCTTATAGGAATAATAAATCATGTGGTGTCAGCACAATTTTGATTTCCTTTTTCCTCTTCATTATCTTTAGACTGAGAGAGAGACCAGCAAGCCTGAGAATAAGACCAGTTTTGTTTTCAGTATTCTTGAAGCTACTTTGGGAGCTTTCCAGGCTAAAAGGTTTAAATAAGTTTTACTAAAATAAAAATAAAATAAGGTAAAGGTAAAAGTTCCCCCCGCACATTTGTGCAGTCGTGTCCGACTCTAGGGGCCGGTGCTCATCTCTGTTTGTTAGCCGAAGAGCCAGCGTCGTCTTAAGATGCTTCCATGGTCATGTGGCTGTATGACATGCGCGGAACACTGTTACCTACCCACCGAAGTGGTACCTATTAATCTACTTGCATTTGCATGCTTTCGAATTGCTAGGTTGGCAAGAGCTGGAGTTAGTGCGGGAGCTCTCACCGTCACGTGGGGCTAGGGATTCGAATCTCCGAACTTGCAATCTTCCGATCGACAAGCCTGGCGTCTTACCCGCTGAGCCACCACACCCCTAAAAAAATAAAAAATAAAATGAAATGAAATAACTTTTATTTAAATAAGAGAAACAAATAAATATCTCCATGAGGGACATTTTCTCTCTCCAGAATATTTTATCTCTACACTATCTTGCTATGATATACTCAGATTTGGACCTGGCAAGAATGTAGCAGCATAGCAGGGAAGGGCTTTATGCTTTGATAAAGAAGATCACCTTTTAAATCTTTCTGCAGATTCTAGTAAATATGACAGCATGCTTTCCATGCCAGTGACGGCATTTCTGCCTTATTTTTTTTTCAGGCAATTCAAGACAATCATGCTTGGAAAAACCAAGTGCTGTCTAGTGCAATCATGTGACCTCAGTGATTGGAATGCTAAGCCTATAGCTGGAATTGCCCCTGGCACAGATTTGGTACAAATAATTCCACAAATAGTCTGCAAACAATTTATGAGCTGCATATGTTTGCGTAAAACATTCAGTAAACAATTCAAATACCAAACAGTTTTCCAAAGGTCTAAAGCTGTTCACATAATTCATGAACAGACAACAGGCTAAATTCATCCAATAAATGGGTTGTGCAAATGGTACATCTGACAGTCAGAAATTATATCAGGACTGTACAGGGACATATTAAGTGAGGGAGGGAGGGAGGGAGGGAGAGACACTGTGCCAAGAAAGGAAATGATGGCTAGATGATGAGAAGGGAGGCAAAACTGCAATATGGAGCCAAAGTGACAACTGTGCCAGCCCAAGACATTTTTCTGTCAGAAGCAGACCCCAAATCATCTCTTTCCCATGACTGGGTCAATTATTTGGAAGCAACAGTTGGTTCAAACTATAGCAGCCTTGTTTTTGACTGACTCAAGAGATCAGGACGTATAGGAGAGGGTCACCAAAATTTCAAATGTTGAGAATATCATATCAGGCACTTTCACATTCGCAAAATGGCAGCCATGCAAGCCATAACTAGCCACAAAGTACCTGTTTACCAGAATGTTATATGTTACTCCCTCTATCCTTTCCTTCTTATTAACCTTTGTCCGTACTTCTAAACAAAGCACTGGGATGAAGCTGCCTATCCTTATTTTCTAAGATAGCTTATGGGGCCCATTTGTGGCTCAGTGGCATTCTTGAAAAGGAAGGTGATGTTGGAGGCTGATACTTGCTTTTCAATTTTTTAAAATTAAAGTATTTTTTAAGAGTAAAAAATCGGTGAAAATATCCACAGAATCATTGGTGCCTTCAGAAACTACATTGGGAACTCCAGGGACATAACCTCAACCTTATTCCAGCTATATTGGTTAGCAATTCACACCCAAGTGAATTAGACATCTGGCTCCATCCCCACTCATCCATTTCTTGGCTTTTGCTGCTTTTCCTGAATTGGTTTTCCTATGGATTCTGTCTCACTTAGATTGATGCCTCCATTGTAGATAAAGGCATAACAGATTTGATTTAGTAGGGCTGCAGGTTCTGAGCTACATAAATTCACACAGCTGCTAGATGGTAGCAAAAAAAAAAGAGTTTTTTGTATTTCTTTGGTCAGGTGGATTTTTGCAGCCCAGGTGTGATAGCCCTACATTTTCCTAACCTGATTTTAATTTTAATTTTAATTATTTTGGTCTCTCTCTGTGTGTTAGTCACTAGGACTGTGTCATAGTAGAAAAACAACATGCAGATATTTTAAGCAAATAAGATATGTTTGATAAGGTCTGCTCCATTATTCAGATACCCTTTCTGCCTTTGATTCCATCTAAGAGGAAGCTCCTTCATTCTGCAAGATAGATCCTTTCATGCCAGACAAAGCACTGTAATGTGATGGGCTCTAATTTCTCTTTAGAATACAACAATAGCAAAATAGTATGAAGTTAATCCTTCCCACCTGTGCCCATTTTTTCCTATTGCATCCCCCACCTCAAGCTACAACTTGTCTGACAGGGTAAAAATTACTTATGCCAGTCCCTTCAGGAGCTCAGCATGGCATACATAACATATCTTTCTCTTATGTTTCTCACTACAATAAACCTATGGGTTGGGTTTGACTGAAAGACCCAGACTGGGTCCCATGACTTGAGAATGGATGTCCTCATAGTCTATGCCTGTGTTCCTAGCACCGTGCCCTACCTAATTTCCTTCGTTCCCCACCCCAAGATGTGTAGACAGGAAATCCAAACATTAGTTTCCACTATAATAAACTCAGAAGGGAAAGTAATCCTATACTTAAAAAAAGGGGAAGACTCATTTCAATAACTTTACAATTTTCATCAGTTTTAAAATGATATCTTGAATAGTAGCCTATTGCAGTTAGCACTGGGTGTAGCTGTTATTTTTGAAATTATCACTTTTCCCAACAACTTTCATATGAAAAACCAAATCAAATGTCACTCAAGCATTCTGAAAAGAATGAAAATCAACAGCTGTGATTGTGGAAATTTTTCAGCGCACCTAGGGATGCTTAAGCCAATCTATATTACTTTGGAATTTTTAAAATAGGATTAAGCACCTCTAACTTTGGATTAGATTTTCCAATGTGCTTTGGACTTTTTCCATTTTTTTCTTAAATTTCTGAATATACATGGCCTAATACAGAATTCTCATATGGTTTGGTTATGGTTATGACAAGTGTGATAGACTATAATTGAGAGTGAATGCAATTGTATTTATTTATTCCAAGCCAGGGATGGAAACCTGTAGTCCTCTAGTTATTCTTGAACTGCAGCTCCCATTATCACTCATCATTGACTGTACTAGCTGACATTGCTATGACTTTCAAGGCACCTCTACATTCAATCTTTGCACTGCTACACAAGCAGTTCTATAACTTCGTGATCTCATGCTATCTTCTGTGTTCAGCAACTGATCCACTTTATTTCCAACTCAGCTGTGATGGATCCAGAATTGCACTGAAGGTGATTTCCCATTAGAAACCTTGAGGTTCTGAGATCTTGAAAACAAGCAGTTTCCCAACAGTACGAACACTTACTTCACCTCACCTTCAAGCTCTATGGCTTAAGCTTACCTCAGTCTCATCCTCTTCAAGTTTCAGCCATAATATTTTGAAGGACTTAAATACAGCCACAACAGTCTGAGATTGTTGTAGCTTTGCAGCTTCCCCTCACTGCAACTGTTATGATGATGATTTTGGAACCATCAGAGAAATGAACATAACATGAACTAGAACTTGGATGGGAGTTGAGATACTGACTAACTATAGTTCTTTGCAATCATCTTTTGTTTATCTGGAGGAAGCTCTGAGATTGTTCTCAGCATTTGAAACCATCAACAATAAATATGGTGGCTGGTCAGCTTCAAACTACATACCTCTGAGGGATTGGAGAATAAAAATAGTGGTGATGAAGGAAGTGTTCTTAATTCAGCAATATGTGTAAATCACAGGTTTCCACCCTTGTTCTAAATCAAAATTCATTTTCCAGAACTTCCCCTTAAATAACCATTATCCCTTCTTTCCTGCATTTGTCTCTTTGTCTTTCATTTTCCCCATATTTCCTGTTTTCCCAAGTTTTACATCCTTAATCTGTCTCATTTCTCTTTTATTATCAAGGTTTTCTCCAAAGACATGTTATTCTTAGCATTTCAGTTATTAAAAACAGCTAAATGATTGTGAGCTTTAAAATGCAGGGACATGGAGGAAGTCTCTCCCCAAATCTCCACATATTTTTCCTTGTCTTTCCCTTTGCAAGCAACAGTAACAGAGGTATAAAAAGCCTTTGTGAAGGTATTTATCAAGGCAGCTGAGCCATAATTTCATCAGCTCTTGCCTCTCCCCCATGCAATAACAGGATGGCTTCTGTGCTCACTTAGCCCTGGCACATTGACAAAATAATGAGGGAAGATAGCTAGACTTTGTTTCATCTATTTTATACTTAGCTGGAACTCAGTGATGGGGGCCTGTGGTGTAAGTAATTTGGCCCGATATTGTAGGGGCTGAGGACAGTCAATTGGCTGTGGGAACAAAGCCATCCTATCTGACGCCGTTGAATGAATGGTCAAATTACATCTATTAAATCTTTGGTCTCTGACACAAAAATAGACCTAATCCTTCACAACAATCAAACTAATTAGGAAGTTAACAAAGGCACTACATATAAAAAGATACTAATTTTCTCACACTGATCCATTGAATTAAAGTCTGGAGCTTGCAGCTCTGCGGGTCTAGCATCCAAATCAGCTGCCAGGACTGAGATGGGGTCACAACACAATGAATGTTAAGTCAGCATCCCAAATATTTTTTTCTTGCTTTGTATCAAAGCCTGGCTTTTGGATTCCATTTCATACTGGAAAGCTGATTTCCTTTATTGGAGCTTGTTTTCTTTTCAAATTCTTGATTAGTCTCCATAATATTCTCCCTTGGCATTGAACTTGTTCTAACCATGTTTGGAAAAAGCAACCAAAATTATGCCCTTTCAGAACAAAAGTATTTTCCCCCCTTTTGAAGAAAATGACATAATATTTGTGGCCGGCATTCTTGACACTGAGATTGATGGAAAGAGGAGGACAACCTCCTGCTTGAGAGCTGGAAGTAGCTGGAAGAGAATAACTACAATCACACCAGTGAAATGGTATGTGTCAGCATCCTTCAGGGCTTATAATAGACATTTGCTATAATTTACTTATTACACTGAAGACATCCCCACACCAGAGGAGGTTATCTGAACATAGCAATGGAAGAGAAGTACATCTACAATATATAGCTGCTGTATGAGGACTGATTGGTGTTACTATGGAAAGAACTTGGCAAGGTTCCACTGGGTTGATTTCATGATTTTTGTTGGCACACCTTATTTTGCTGGGATACAAAGACAAATGACATTTTTTTCTGAAAGCTATCCTATGATGCCATAACTCTGGTTATATGGTACCAAGAAAGGATAGCTTATTGCTTTAGTTTTAAAGTCTACTCATAAAAAAAGAGCGACCAAAGGGCAAACAGAATTACATTTTCTTTACCACAGTGCAGGGTTTTGTTTCATTTGTTTCCTTCTTGTTACCCAGAATAAATGAACACTTATGCAGTGACAATAAACTCAGTGACTCCTACTGTATTTCAAATAATTTCCATGAACTATGAAATGCTGACGGTGACATTTTTACCATTCAGACTGTATCATGCATAAATCCTTCAAAATGTTTCTTAAATAGTGCTTACACTGAAAGGCTTTCAAACACATTTATCAAAATTTGCTAAGCAAATTGTACTTTGTTATCCAGAATTAGAACAGTTTGAATCTATTATTGTTGTTGTTGTTGTTGTTGTTGTTGTTGTTGTTGTTGTTGTTACATAGTATGGACATTTTTCAAATGGGCTATGCTGTCCATTGGCTTTCAGTGTAAAGACCTGATTTCTTTGCTTCCTCTTAGTATCTTGTTCTTTACTTATTTTATTCCTTTTTTTAATTCCTTGCCATTTTTAAATAATAATAATATGGAGTGTAGTTTATCGTTCATGCTAATGGATTTCAGGATAGTGAGCAATAATAAAAGTACAATATAACAATACAAACAGCAACATATTATTTTCACCCATACAACATGAATTTGAGAGTAAAAATAAACTGCAAAACAATGGAAGCCAGCAGTAAAATCAAAGTATAAGGGCATACAGGCAGGACTTATCAAGATTGTACTGATGGCATCAGTCAGATTTTCTGAAGTTGTCCAAAATTAGGGCAAACCTATAGAAAATGCTCTCTAGTTGAGATAGATATGTGTATTACTAACTTATGTTACTCAGAGGAAGAAGATATGTGAAGAAGAAATCTTCCAATATCTAGGACTTCAAAGATAAGAACTAAAATCATTAATTGGACTCAGAAACAAAGAGGCAGTCTAGATAATTCTTTAAGATTTAGGGTAACATATATTCAGACTTGAAGCTGAATTCTAAACATAGGCTGCAATCCTATACTCATTTGCTTAGATGCATGCTCCATTGACCTTGTATTGTACAGTCATTGAAATTACAAAATCATATTTAAGGGCAGCCCATTGGAAGGTTGCTTTTTTTACAAAATGGTCATCACCTTATGATATAGGTAACGGTAGAGGCAGGTATTTTAGTTTGAGTATACCAGCTTTCCAGGTCTTTACAAAATTAAAAAAAAACATAAACAAATAGCAAAGTAAGGCAAGGTATCTGGCAGGCCCTAATGAAGATACTGTCAACTCCTGCATTACCTTATTCCAACTTTAAACTTTAAACACACACTAATAACTAAGTTTAAAATTGGAATAAGGTTATAAGTGTGTGAATCAGTGAAGATTCAAGAAATTACTATTGTTCCCTTCCTGATTTTCAACAGTATGTATATTTAATTAATTGTTTAGTCTTTTCCAACTCTTTGTGATCTAATAGTTAATGAATCCTTCATTTTGATGATACACTTCAAATCACAGTTTCTTCTCTTATTTTTTTAGAATACAGCAGGAATTTATGGTATAGTAAGATACTTATCATTATGCCATTCTCCAAATAATTCAATAACTCTGATAAAAAAGAGCTTTGGATTACTTTTACTTAAAAACGTATACCTATATTTCTGTAATAAACCAAGGTGGCAATAGAATGCAATATTTAATAAAGGAAAGAGCATGAATAGTAAAGTTGCCTGTCATATGATATAGGAGGTGGTAAAACCAACAGATTTAATACAGAACCTACAGTAAATCTTGCAAAATTGTGTTATTATGTCTTCTTGAAACTTTCATAATTATCGTGGTGGTGGTGGTGATGATGATAACGAAGACTTGTGGTGAAAGAAAATATTTCATCTCTTGGGAGTGTGAACATTATCTGGGGATAATCAGCAACCTTGGAAAATAATAGATTACGTTTATCATCTTTCTTTCTTTCTTTCTTTCTTTCTTTCTTTCTTTCTTTCTTTCTTTCTTTCTTTCTTTCTTTCTTTCTTTCTTTCTTTCTTTCTTTCTTTCTTTCTTTCCTTTGTGCCAGGTTTTCCAAAACTGTGAAGTGTATCTCCCTTAGGGAGGTACAGACAGTGTCCAAGGGAGGTGTGAAGAGCCTTTTAGTTATATTGTTACAATAAATCCACCTTTCCCAAAGTTTCATTGTATTGGGGAGTCTTTGGTGCTCTCTGAGCCTTGTTGTTTTCATGCAGACGTTTCATTGCCAGGCTAGGCAACATCTTCAGTGCGAAAAGGGAGTGGAACTTGCTGTCTGTTTATATACCCTGGCTTGTCCTGCCTGTGTTGGTGGGGGTCTTGTACTCTCCTTGGTAGTTCCTTGATTGGGCTGTTGTGTGCTGTTTGGGTGATTGACTTAGTTAATAGTTCCTTGATTAAGGTCTATTGTGTTGTTTAGACCTTAATCAAGGAACTATTAACTCAGTCAATCACCCAAACAGCACACAACAGCCCAATCAAGGAACTACCAAGGAGAGTACAAGACCCCCACCAACACAGGCAGGACAAGCCAGGGTATATAAACAGACAGCAAGTTCCACTCCCTTTTTGCACTGAAGATGTTGCCTAGCCTGGCAATGAAACGTCTGCATGAAAACAACAAGGCTCAGAGAGCACCAAAGACTCCCCAGTTCAACCCTGAGCTACAAATATTCTCTTCGATTGGTTTCATTGTATTGTTTTCATTGTTCATTTGTGTTCATTTGGGTGTTTGGATTTTTAGGAGAGGTGTGTACGTTAAGATTACACTAAAGGGTGGTGTGATGGCAAAAAGTTTAGGAACCCATAGAACAGTTACGAAGAACTCTTTAACTTCCATTAGATGACACGGATGAGTGCTAAGATGCTAAAAGAATAGACTACATTAATTCAGAATCAAAGCAGTAGTTCAGTTCATTAATAATTTTATTCAGTACCCATCCACATCATGAATCTTAACCTGAATCCTAACCCAGAAATATAAATCCTAGTAGTAAAAGAGCAGAAAAAAGACTAAACACTGACAAAAGTTTGTATTAAAAATCAGCATTATAGGTAGGCTGACCATATTTCAGGATGGCAAAATGGGATGGGGTCTTATGTAATATTCCGTATTCATTAAAAAGACAGGCGTCCCTGCCCCCCAGTCCGTGTGATTGTATCCTGCCTGCAAACCCCGCCCCCTGGTCCGCACGATTGGCTCCTGCCTGCAAACCCTGCCTCTGGTCCGTGCTCCGGCTTGGATCCTCCTTCCGCGCCATTCCCACTGGGTTTGAAAAACGGGACAAAATTGAGATTTTTATGAAAATGACGGGATGGTTGAAAAATGCTTAAAAAACAGGGCTGTCCCATTCAAAATGGGACGTATGGTCAGCCTAATTATAGGGTGGTTTCAACAGCACCTATTAGTGCAAATCAGATATATCTCATTTCTTTTTATGCCTTTTTATTTTTAAGTTCTTGATGTTCTCTTTACAATAGACACAGTACAAGGACATGCACTGTCCTTGTAACTTTTCTCCATGTTTCACTCAATGACTTTGCTGAAAAATATCAACAAAAACAGAGGGAACATATCTCAAAAAGTGGTGCAGCTCTATGATTCCTAATACCATGATTTTGAATTCCTTTGACATTCCTTGATACACTGCTCATTTAACATCACTAAATTTAAAATTTATATAAGTTTCTTACACATACACATATAGCTTAGCAAATATGAACTAGGACTAAATTCAAGCGATATACCTTGTCTTTGGCATTCAGATAAGGGCCTAATTTAATAGTTTTGGAAGAGCAATTGTTAGAATGGTACTTGATTGCCTTGGATTTCCTTTCTCTGGTCATGTAACAAATGAAGAAAATATATGAGCTTCATTTCTTCTAAGTGACATCAGCAGATAGCAATAAATGATGTCATTATACCAATGGTCTGATTCATGATTGCCTAGGATACTCAAGGAGGAATGAAACAGTGAAAGATACAATATGAACAGACTATTCTTCACAGAATAACCCTTTTCAACCCCTCCTCCCTTCCTGCCAACTCTTCTACCTGAGCTCCTTAATCTGCTCTGAAAGTCCCCTTTCAGATTGGGAGAAGCATATAGAATACATGTAGGAGAACGTAAACATATTCCATTGGATCAGGAAGTAACTACAAACAGTTGCTAGTAACAATGAACACACAAGTCTTGAAGGGTTTGGACGCTCTTCATTCATTACATTTGAAGCAAAAAAGAGCCAGTTTGGTCTAGTGGTTAAGGCAACGGGCTAGAAACCAGGAGGTTGAGAGTTCTAGTCCTGCCTTAGGCATGAAAGCCGGCTGGGTGACCTTGGGCCAGTCATTCTCTCTCAGCCCAACTCACCTCACAGGGTTGCTGTTGTGGGGAAAATAGGAGGAGGAAGGAGTATTAGGTATGTTCGCTGCCTTGAGTTATTTATAAAAATAATAAAGGCGGGATTGTAAAAAAATGAATTAATGAAAAAATAATAATTGAAATAATTCTATATCTAAGATGTAATTCTTTTAGAAACTAGTCCGTGGTTCTGGATGATTTAAGTTGTTGGATCTAGGGAGGTTTACTTTTTACTGAATATCTGAGTTTTCCAATTAAGTGCTAAGCTGCTGTTTGCAAAAGGGATTTCTGTAGATTGCCAAGTCTTGGAATCAAAAATTAAATCAAATCTCAACCCACTACAAGCTTTTAGGACCATCTGTCTTGTAGTATGGAAATGATCCTTGACCTATAAAGGTTACTCTCAGAAGCAATCCCAGCATTATACCCATATACCTTTTAAACATATGCATTTTATTTACCCATCCATGGACTAAAAGTGTTATTATTTGAACTTTTTTTTTAAAAAAAAGCTAAGCATGCAGAAAATGTTATTAAGAAAAGAACAGGTCATAATGCAGAATGTTGCAATATATTAATGTGAAATATCTTTAATTAGTGAATGTTTCACTGAATAATTTATTCTTAAGAAGTGAATTAGAAAATATGAAAAGGTTTTCTTATTTTACTGGAACAGACATTATTTCACATGTTCCTTCTGTTATGCAGAAGGAAATTCCAGGGGAGCCTTTGGCAGTCCTGCTTCTTACTGAGAGAGAGAAAAATACTGCATTGCTCCTATTAGAAATGTATAAGTTCAGCATGGGAGAAAGATTATATTCCAGAAAGACAGTGCTAGTCCTTACAGCAGTATCTGTAGCCACACCTTCCTTTCTACCCAAAGGTATACTATCCCAGCTTGCAAGCCAGCTATAATGATTGCCTGTTTCATGCATTAGATTAAAAACTTTACAAGTATTTATTCTGGATGAATATGTATTTCATAAGAAATTAACTCAACTCCTCAGCTTTGCAAGTTTGTATGACTTACAACCTGAGCTGTAGGATCATCAGTGACCTTTAAGGATCATCAAACGATGGAAAATGGCACAGGGCTGCAACCAGGGGGGGCAAGCGGGGCATGTGCCCCAGGCACCACGCTGGGGGGTGCACCAAAATGATGCCCGGGGGGCACCAAAATGACAAAATAACCCATGGGGGGGGGGGGCGCGGAATCCATGTTTGCCCTGGGTGACACAGATCCTAGTTCCATCCCTGAAATGGCATTCTCTTCATTTGACACAGCAAAATAGCAGTATTCCAGAATGATATTAATCACAGAACCATTATTTTCTTCCTAGACTACACATCCATAAGTATATTTGCATGCATGATCTCACCTTATTATAACTATATTAAGAAGGCTATATGGTGACAAAGACATATGCCAAATGCAATAATTTGATTTTATTACCACAGTAATATATTGATCATTAGTTCTTCCACAATACCACTTTCAACCTTAATGTTTTTGGGGACCTACAGTATGCTATAGACATCCAGATATATGTCAGTTTTGTCTGTTTGAGGGACGGAGATAATGTGATCGGGATGTATGAAACATAGGTCGCCATGGAGACTCAATCTTGAGGTATGGGCAATGGGTGAAGAAGTAGGAGGCACAACATCAGCTCTTCCCAGCACATCTATTTGTAAACTTTTTGTTTGTACTTTGTTATTATTGCTGAAATAAAATTGAATTTTTCCTCAGAGCTTCAATCAGGAATTTGTTATTTTGTGTATTTACAGGGAAAAAAACAGGTGTGTTGAGAGCATTTATTTGAGTATCTGTTAGTTAGCTTTCCATGTGATCAGAGGTTTTAATATCACCTTAGGAATGTTTTACAGTATCAAACCAACTAAGGCCTAGTGTTTTCCCAGTAAGATACACACTTTTCATTTCAAAGAGTTTCTAATCTTGAGATTTCTAAATATGTATAATATAAAGCACTTTTTTTTTGCTTTGTTTTGTTTAACACAATATGTAACAAAGCAGCTTTGGTGACACTTTGGCAATTTTTACGGAATGATTATATATGATTATATATGCACACACTCACCCCTGATTTGCAGTTAAGAGCATTCAAGAATTTTCTTCATTCTGTTTTGAAGCAAATCAACCCAAATATTCACCCAAATACATAAATCTACAGTTATTTCAATGTGATGAAGTGAAAAAAAAATCCCTACCAAATGTTTATAACGATTTATATTTTGGAATAAATGCATATCTTGAGACAGAATGTGTCTAGAAATATACATATATATATATTTAAGTACAAATTTTGTTCAGATTTCTTTTTCAGTTGCAAAATAATATGGAAATAAGACAGAACAGACTTATGAACAGACACATGTAAACGTCAAATGAGTCAAATTAACTGAAAATAGACTCATGGATTTATTGCTTTCTGATGATCAGCTATACTTTGTTCAGTCTTGCTTATAACAATGTCATTGCATTCTGGAAAATTTCTTGTTTTTCGTAATACAATAAAAAGAAATCTGAATTTTTTTCTTTCATAATTCTCTTTCCTGATATGGAGTGAGGATGGTCTAAATTATTTTCTTCCATCCTCAAGTTTGTTACTTCCATTATTTCTTCCTTCCCCCTTTTTATAATACCTTTGTTATATCTATAACGGAAAATCCACTCTTCTCTCTTTTGATAGTTAAAATCCAGGGCCATTATTTATGTGTTATTCACATTGATTGTTGCAATATTCTTTTGTTTAGATTTTCTGCTTTCTTGTTCATACATTTTTTTTATCTTCTTTTCTGCTCCTTGCAGTGGCTCTTCATTGATTCATTCATTTTTATAAGGAGGCAATGGCAAACCACTTCTGAAAAACCTTGCCAAGAAAACCACGGAGAATCTGACACAATTGAATGGATAAAAAAACACACCTGTATTTGTAAAATTTTGATTTTTCTTTAAAACTCTTCATGCCAGATGAACTAGGTTTCTATGATATTAGAGCTGCTACTTAAAAAAAAAAAGATTAGTACTGTAGGTAGGCAGAATTCAGGAGCAGAGAAGGAAAGTGAAAATATTTTTTAAACAATTTATCACATTTTTCTACCGCCCATCTCAACGACGACTCTGGGCGGTGCCTTAATTGAATTGCCTTAATTTAATTTTCTTCAAAGTCATTCACTGATTTTCAGTATGCTGTTTTTGGATTCTGTCATTTACAAGACATCATCATCATCATCATCATCATCATCATCATCATCATCTCAGGCCTCCTGCCCAGTAAATCAGCTGAAACTATTTTGAGGCCCACCAGGCAGGAATTTTTCTGCTTCTTTAAGTTAGCCTTTGCTGCACCAATTATTCAACCAACCAAAACCAACCAACCAAATAAATTAAAGAAGAAAAGCTGCCCCTGCAATTTTTCATAAAATGCAGAAGATAAATTTTCTGGATGCACCTATGGCAACAGGAGAAACAAATCTGTTACCCTTCATTTATCAAACCTTTTTAAAATGTCCACATCTCAAAGAAATCACAATTCAACAATCTAAATTTGAAATCAAATGGTTCTGGCATCTACAGTTTTTATATATGGAACAAGCAGAGCTTACGGACATGATCTAGCTTTTTTCTTGTAGACACTGTCTATAAAGCATAAATCGCAAAAGGATTCTTCATAACTCAGTTTCTTTTCTTAACCTATTCTAAAGTCAGAGAATGCTATATTTCACTCTTTTTTAGAAATCATCTATGTGGGCAACCTAGAACTTTGTTGAATCAATCACAGTACGGGTCACTCATGCAACATGGATAATTCAAAAGATCTACATTTCTATTAGACAGAATGCCACTAAATAAACACATTAGTGTGACAGCAACATTTGCTAACACTGAGCTCATTTCAGAGTGCATTTTGTAGTAATTTAAAAAAAAAATCTTAGGGTCATTTCAGTTCACTTCCTAAGTGCATAACTCTGCCTTTGTCTATGTTAATTTTCGTGCTGTTATTTTCAACCCATGTGTCTAACCTATCAATATTGTTTCGAAGTTTATTTATGTCTCCTAGGTTATTAGCTAAGCCACTCAAATTGCTGTCATCTACAGCTTTGATAAGCACTCCCTCCACATCTTCATCCAAATGATCAACACAAATGTTGAAGTATACAAGACCCAGCAGTAAACTTTGTGGCATCCCATTTAATACCTTAGTCCAGTTTTATAAAAGCTCTTTGAGTTCATTTTTTAAGACAGCTA
The DNA here is from genome assembly GCA_023362775.1 of Charina bottae. Taxonomy (NCBI): domain Eukaryota; kingdom Metazoa; phylum Chordata; class Lepidosauria; order Squamata; family Charinaidae; genus Charina; species Charina bottae. The sequence continues at coordinate 172,726,735 of JALMGJ010000003.1, read as the reverse complement.
TGTATCAGTTTAATTGTCATGTTATTCAGCCTACACTTAACTAGTTTGCTAATCACTGAAGTGTTCACTGAATCCAGAGGTTACATTAAAATGGCAACATGTGTCATGACACTGCAATGCAAGCCACCACCATCCCACCCTTATGTGCATGCATGTAATGTCGCCCCATGTGTCCAAAAGGAGTGCTTTTTTATTTCCAATGTCATAATGTAAGCTGCTCAAAAAAATAAAGGGAATACTGAAATAAGACATCCTAGATCTGAATGAATGAAATATTCGTATTAATTACTTTGTCCATTACATAGTTGAATGTGATGACAACAAAATCACACAAAAAGCAATGGAAATCAAATGTAAGCAACCCCTGGAGGTCTGGATGTGGAGTTACACTCAAAAATTAAAGTGGAAAAGAACACTACAGGCTGATCCAACGTTGATGTAATGTCCTTAAAACAAGACAAAATGAGGCTCAGTAGTGTGTGTGGCCTCCACGTGCCTGTATGACCTCCCTACAATGCCTGGGCATGCTCCTGATGAGGTGGCGGATGGTCTCCTGAGGGATCTCCTCCCACACCTGGACTAAAGCATCCCCCAACTCCTGGACAGTCTGTGGTGCAACGTGGCGTTGGTGGATGGAGCGAGACATGATGTCCCAGATGTGCTCAATTGGATTCAGGTCTGGGGAACGGGCGGGCCAGTCCATAGCATCAATGCCTTCGTCTTGCAGGAACTGCTGGCACACTCCAGCCACATGAGGTCTAGCATTGTCTTGCATTAGGAGGAACCCAGGGCCAACCGCACCAGCATATGGTCTCACAAGGGGTCTGAGGATCTCATCTCGGTACCTAATGGCAGTCAGGCTACCTCTGGCGAGCACATGGAGGGCTGTGCGGCCCCCTAAAGAAATGCCACCCCACACCATTACTGACCCACTGCCAAACCGGTTATGCTGGAGGATGTTGCAGGCAGCAGAATGTTCCCCACGGCATCTCCAGACCCTGTCACGTCTGTCACATGTGCTCGGTGTGAACCTGCTTTCATCTGTGAAGAGCACAGGGCGCCAGTGGCGAAGTTGCCAATCTTGTGTTCTCTGGCAAATGCCAAACATCCTGCACGGTGTTGGGCTGTAAGCACAACCCCCACCTGTGGACGTCGGGCCCTCATACCACCCTCATGGAGTCTGTTTCTGACCGTTTGAGCAGCCACACGCACATTTGTGGCCCACTAGAGGTCATTTTGCAGGGCTCTGGCAGTGCTCCTCCTGTCCCTCCTTGCACAAAGGCGGAGGTAGCGGTCCTGCTGCTGGGTTGTTGCCCTCCTATGGCCTCCTCCACGTCTCCTGATGTACTGACCTGTCTCCTGGTAGCGCCTCCATGCTCTGGACACTACGCTGACAGACACAGCAAACCTTCTTGCCACAGCTCGCATTGATGTGCCATCCTGGATGAGCTGCACTACCTGAGCCACTTGTGTGGGTTGTAGACTCCGTCTCATGCTACCACTAGAGTGGAAGCACCGCCAGCATTCAAAAGTGACCAAACCATCAGCCAGAAAGCATAGGAACTGAGAAGTGGTCTGTGGTCACCACCTGCAGATCCACTCCTTTATTGGGGATGTCTTGCTAACTGCCTATGCTTTCCGCCTGTTGTCTATTCCATGTGCACAACAGCATGTGAAATTGATTGTCAATCAGTGTTGCTACCTAAGTGGACAGTTTGATTTCACAGAAGTGTGATTGACTTGGACTTACATTGTGTTGTTTCAGTGTTCCCTTTATTTTTTTGAGCAGTGTATATTCCATCATTGGAAAACATTAAAATTATTTCAGTTCCCAAGATTCACTAAGATCTCAAGGAAAGCAGGAATAGGGATTGTATCTACAACTACAGCTTTGGAGTTCTAACATTAGAATTATCAACTAGATGCCATGCACTTTGGCACTATTTTAGGACCTTTACATTCTCTACCTAAGGCAAGTAGGGTGGTGGCTTAACTTAAAGGCTGCACTTATTATTTACTTCTTAATTATTTATTAATCCAATTTATATAGCCGCCCATCTCACCAAAGGCGACTCTGGGTGGCATCCAACATTATAGTTTTAATCATTTTAATCTTTTTTTTTTGTTTCCTTTTATTGTCATTCATGTTGGTATTTTATGTAGATGTTTTGCTATATTGTTGTGGATTTTCCGGGCTGTGTGGCCGTGTTCTGGCAGTTTTGGTTCCTAACGTTTCGCCAGTTGCTGTGGCTGGCATCTTCAGAGGACAGGAACACAGCTAGAAGATTCTGTTTGTGCCCAAGAAAACCCACAACAGCCATCAGATTCTGGCCGTGAAAGCCTTTGAATATACATTTTGCTATATTCTTTGTAAGTTGCTGAGAGCTGATTGATTATGGTGAGGTATAAGTTCAAAAAAATATTTTAAAAAGTTAGCAAAAATTAACATGATTTGTTTAGGTCACTGTTCAAAGGCTATAATTTTCTGCCTGTTAACACCGGCAGCATGTGATGATGTCTTGTGATGATTTCTTGCAGGAGTTCCACAGTCCATTTTCCATTTGCAAAGGGACCTTGACGATTTTCCAACATTGAGTGAAAGTGGTGCTACCTTTATTATCCTTTCAGAGAAGCTAGAAGTTATTTACTCAAGTAAGAGCTGCTCATAATTGGGGCATCTTTGAATGAAATGTTTTCGTTTTCAGAATTTTTACCCAGGAGGATAATCTCTGTTTTATAGATTGTGTCAGAAAGAAGAAAGAAAATCTGGAAACTCATCCTTTCCAAAAACTGCATATCTGTCAGCATTTCTATTTCTATTAATGGGATCTTAAAGCTCTTAAAATGATAAGATTGCATGTGAGATATTAGCAGGAAGAATAAAAAGGCCCACATGATACTTGTCTGGACTGGTGCAAAAAGTATAGACTGTTGCAAGTCATTAGTGAGCTCCCTGAGTTGCCCCAAAATGAAATGGAATTCTCATGATGATATCTCTCAATATTCAAGCTGTAGCCATTGCCTTTTATCTGGATTCAGAGCCACATCAGGCTCACCCATATTGTTGTTGTTGTTGTTGTTGTTCAGTCATTAAGTAGTGTCCGACTCTTCGTGACCCCATGGACCATAGCATGCCAGGCCTTCCTGTCCTCCACTGTCTCCCGGATTTTACTCAAATTCATGTTCATTACATCGGTGATGCTATCTAACCATCTCATCCTCTGCCCTCCCCTTCTCCTTTTGCCTTAAGTCTTTCCCAGCATCAGGGTGTTTTCCAGTGAGTCCTCTCTTCTCATTAGGTGGCAAAGTATTTGAGCTTCAGCTTCAGTATCTGTCCTTCCAATGAGCAGTCAGGGTTGATTTCCTTTAGGTTTGACTGATTTGACCTCCTTGCAGTCCAAGGGACACTTAAGAGTCACCTATATTAGTGAATGTGAATAATGTCAAAATAGCTACTCCATTGTATATCTCTATGTTACATATTAATAAATAAACAACACTGTATCTTGTATCTTCCCATGTATATGAAGATACTGGAGACATAGTCTAAAGATTATTAAGAATATTTTCCTCTTTTTCATTTAACCTATGTGCCCATTTCCCCTTTTTGCAGACCGGTTTTTCATCTATGCAACAAATAATAGAGAAGTGGCAGGATCCCATTTGCTGGATGTATTTAAGTCGAGGCTAGACAAGCAATCATTTTGGGATGCTTTCATTTAGATTCCTGCAATGAGCAGGGATTCAACTTGATGGCCTAAATGGCCCCTTCTAAGTATATAATTTTATGATTCTAAGTGCCACTAAAATGGTTATGATTTTTGCCTTTTTAGATTTACATTTATTATCCATATCCAAGCAGAACTTTCACCTCCTTCTCCTGTTGGAAAAGTTATTAAGGCTACAATTTGCGCACACTTATTCAGAAACTTAACAGAACTAACTTTTAAAGAAATGTGAATAGGTAAGCTTCACTCTTTGAAAATTGCTGCATGTTTTTAAAAATCTTACTAGTAACCAGGCAAGTGAAATTTGCAACTTTATTAAAGTGCATCTTGCTGATATGTGGAATTTGTCTTCTTTTGTCATTAATTTGCACAGTCATTTATGAATAAGTTTGAGGGTCTAAGTGACTTCCTTTTCAGCACTTTCCTGTTGTCCTTTCTTTTCTAAGTGATTTGTGGTTATGGCTTTTATTTGAAATATCTGAAATTTAATTAATAGCATTGCAGCCTTTCCTCTCATTAAACCATTCAAAATATTCCCTCAGAAATTACTTTCCTTCCATTGCTAAGAATTATAAAGCTGCATGAGGAACAAGACAATTTGACTTGGAAATTCTTTTTTCTGGCTTCCTGTGGTGATGCTAGACTGAAAGACAGAAGTTTCAAGCGAGTGTGTTTGTGTGTGTGTGTGTGTTTGTGTGTGTGTGTTTGTGTGTGTGTGTATTTTTCATTGAACATACATATTCTTATAATACAGTATATATTATAAGCAGAATGGAGTAGAAAAGCTCATCAGATGTTGAAAGTGAAGAAAACTCTTCTTACGTTGCTTAGAAGTTATTACTTTAGCAAAGATCTTTCATATATACTGTATTACACAAAAAGCTTGTTTGTAACAGCTTATTGTTAGTTGGTGTATTTGTTACAGATTTCATTTTTTCTGCTGCTAAAACTTTCCATAATTATGGAGTCTTAAAAATGTGAGACAAACATACTTTGTTTATTATTATTTGAAGGTTAAAACAGTATTGTTAAAGATCTAGACATTCTCTGAGTTCAACTCCATCTTTGCCAAAAAGAATTGGAACATGGCATAGCAAAGTGTGGGAGAGATAGTAAAAGCAAAAGTGCACAGAAAAAGAGTTCACGAACAATGAACAAAACAACAACCAAGTTTTGTGATAAACATGGGAACAATACCTACATAGTACAATTCATAAATATATAACCTCCCAATAAATTAACTATGGACTTAAAGAAATCCCATCATACCTTTCAAGGGCAATATCAATGTATCCAAGGATAACATCTACCTTTTGTAACTTATGAAGGATTGTATCAAGAGGTATTTCTTCAGTGTAGTTTTTCCATATATGTATATTTGGGTACGGGGGTGATAGCAAAGCTTTGCTAAAACACACCTCACTATAAAGTCTTCCTTTACATAATCTGTCTAAAATTTGGAATACACACCACATTAGCATCTGAATTTAATGTTGTGGTTAGTTCACATCCTTAGTTGTTATGTTAGGTTGACACAACATGGCCTAACTGTTGTTTGCATGTGTCATGGTTAGGCAAAGAACAACGCTGAGCCTTGGATTTAAGCTCTAGATCTTTACTGTTCTACCTTACAGACAATCTTGCCAAACTAAGCCACACTAAGCAGTTCTCTGGGAAAATCCCCAGGCACTCTAAGGTGGGTCTAGCATGACCTTCTTGGGCAGGCGCCCAAGGTCTTCGAGGCTGTGAACGCGTTTCTCACCCTGGAAAGCGCCTCCTCCTCCTTCACCCATGATCTCCATAGCATCACCTTCTCCCTCAGATATAGATTCCATCACAGTAGGAGGAATAAAAATCAGCAGTGATGAGCAAAGTGTTGTGTAATACAGATAGAAAACCAAAAGATGAATGTGTTATGGAAGGAACATTTGTATGTAGTATTTAAAAAGGCTGTGCATTCTCATATACAACTAAGTGCATAGTGTCATGCATAACTGAAAGAATGAATCAACTTTTTTTTCCAGAGGTGATGGTGGTGGAGGAAGAATGTACTGTGCTACAAAGAAATGAAGTAGAAACCATAACATGAATTACTCTTTGGACTTCTGACATCTAAGCAGGAAGGGAAATTAAGTGGAATACTGTTGAAATGAAAAGGCAGGCTTTGCATATTCCTACCTTATCTACGCTCACCTGAATTTAGCCGGTAGCTCTGTGTTAGCAGAATGTGAAGTTTCTTGAATTTTATGGTTTGTTTCTAATAACATATTCATTCGCATATTCTAATAACATATTCATTCACATCATCAAATGTCACATCATCACCACACAATATTTTTGTCAACCATTTCCAGATACAGTTTGCAATAAACACTTGGCGATGCAATTTATAACTCATTTCTGTTTTACTCCTGTAAACCTACAAAACAAGTTATAATTGGCCATATATGTAACTTCATGTTGATTCTGTCAGCCACTTGTGATTGATTATTTATTTATTTATTTATTTATTTATTTATTTATTTATTTATTTATGAGCATCATTTCTATACTTGCAGAAGTTACAGAACTTGGCCATAAAAACCATAACATGTATTTATTTATCAAATTTAGAGAGCTCAATTCCATAAAGAGTCAGGAATGGCATACAACAATTAAAAACAACAGGAACCAATCTAATAAAAAAGTGTATGTCCAGAAAAGGAAAAATTCAAACTAGCTTTCTTTTTTTAACATTAACCTAAAATCCTAAAAAGTGGCTTGTCACCCACCCTAACCTGGGGGAAAAGCCAGGTTTTCAAAGACTTTTTAAACACTGTCCCTATGGATGCCGTACGAATCTCTGAGGGAATACTGTTCCAAAGGGCAGGCTTTGTGACAAAGTAGGCCTGCTTCCTGGGTCTCATCAGGTGGCATTGTTTGATTTGTGGGACCCAGAGTATGCCCACTTTGGCCAATTGTACAAAAGATAAACCATCCAAAAAAAAAAAAGGGTTTTGGTTTGATCCTATACTCAACCAAAACTCTAGCTTCCGATGACTTCCTTTTTCATTTATTAAAGGCTCTCTCTAAAAGCTTGTTAGTTTCAGAGCTGTTATGAAGGCTAAAAAGGAAACAATATCATCAAAGAAACTGTCTGTATAAAGAAAGAACAATTTCTTTCAGGACTGGTTGAGATGGTAGATTTGCATTGTCCTCTCTATTAAGACTCTCCATATGATTTAAGATGTCTATACATATACTGGTCTGCTTTCTTTATTTCATAAGCTAACCTTGAAACCATGTTTGAAATAATTAATATAAAACTTCTATTGAACTCACTTTTGTGGGTTAAATCAATCCCACAAAACTTGCCCACTTGATCTTCCTCCTTTTGTAGGTCAAACCTGGCTATAATGCTGTCTAGTACACTAAAATTCATAATAGCCATCCTGACTGATTTGTTGGTTATTTATGGATAATAGTTGCCACAGTGATTCCAACCTTGGTATTTATGCCATTGAAATAAAGCAACATACTGCCTATTGAAAGCTGTTCGCTTCTGATTTGAATCAGTGTCATCTATACTTAAACCATTAATAAAAAATCTCACTTCTGAAAAAAAAAGACAAGTCTAACATTTGACTTGAAGTTAAGATATATTTAAAAGGGTTGCTTCTATTTTCCAGATCCTATAGTCTTTCCTCCATTAGATCTATTCAATCCCAATGTAGGGAGATACAGTTTCTTTTCCCATGAAAAACATTCAGCAAAAATAAGATGGACTTATATCTGGTATTTTTTCCCAAATATGCAGAGACTATTCTTTATAGTCAGAATTGCAACTCTATATGAAATTGCTGGAGGTTCATTCTGGGGCCCCTTCCTCAACAGTGAAAACAGACTGGGCTAATATTCCTACAAAACAGTGACATCAACGCAAAGAAAGTGATCAGCTTCAGAAATGGAATGTAAATGTAAAAGCTATATTTTGTTCCTTTATTAGACTAATTATCAAAAAGCTGCAAAGCCTCAATCAAGACAAAAACAGAATCCCTTGATTATTGATTGCACATTATGGTCACATAAATGCTCTCTAGCTATATATATATATTGCTCACTAAAAACTGTCAATATAAGGAATAATTTTAGAATCCAGGTGAATTATTTTCTATGAATGAACAGTGACATCTATTTTCAGTCAACATTCATTGTCACTTAAAAAAAGAATCTTAGGAGTTCTGTTAAAAGACTAAATATAAAAAAATATTAGATCTGGCAAAGAGGGAAAGCAGATCAGAAAGCATATTAACTTATAAAGCCTTTTTTTTTTTGCACATTTGCATGTGTGTGCCTTCAAGTTGGTTTTTGACTCCTGGCTACTGCCTGGACTAGTCCCTACAGCAGAGCTTTCCAAACTGTGTGTCGGGACACGTTAGTGTGTCGGCTGCAGTGTCTGGGTGTGTCGCAGCTACTGCTGCCTCCGAGCCCTGCCAAGCCCTGCCAAGAGTCCTGGTGCCTGTTTGTGCCCTGCTGTAAGTGTGTGTTGCAAAATGATGCCCTGATGTAAGAGTGTGTCGCGAAATGATGCATGTCTAAAAAATCTGTCACCAACATGAAAAGTTTGGAAAGCTCTGCCCTACAGTTTTATTGCCAAAGTTTTCCCTAAGGCAGGATTAGAACTCACAGTCTTCTAGTTTCTAGCCTGATGCCTTAACCACTATACCATACTGGCTCTCATAAAAGCTTTTATTTAGGTATAAATAGACTGGAAAACATTCACTGATTAACGTTCAAATTAACAAAGACATGGGTGCCATTCTGAGCTATTTTCTGTTTCACTGAAGATGAGTCTGTGGGAAAACACTTACTACTCTTACTGAGAGGGTTTTACACCACAAAGTCCTGTGACAGTTTAATACATGGGAAGAAATTATCCCACTTCCTCCGAGAGTAGTAGATAGTAGCACTTCCTAAAATGGAAATGAAAAGAAGATTGAACTTAACAATGTTTTCTTTGCAAAGGAATCAACTAAATTTACATCTGAGGAAATATGCTTATACTTGTTGAGGTCTAAATCTGTTAATCTCACCATCTCACTAAGGATGAAATGTTCACCAGAGTTGGATTTAGTATCTTCTGTAGTAAAGGTAAAGGGTCCCCCCGCACATTTGTGCAGTCGTGTCCGACTCTAGGGGCCAGTGCTTATCTCTGTTTGTTAGCCGAAAAGCCAGCGTTGTCCGAAGACGCTTCCGCGGTCATGTGGCCGGCATGATGCGCACGGAACGCTGTTACAATCCCACTGAAGTGGTACCTATTCATCTACTTGTATTTGCATGCTTTCAAATTGCTAGGTTGGCAAGAGCTGGGGCGAGTGTGGGAACTCACTCCATCACGCGGGGCTAGGGATTCGAACCTCTGAACTTGCGATCTTCTGATCAACAAGCCTGTCGTCTTACCCGCTGAGCCACCCTGCCACAAACTGTAAATGTAATAAATTACTTGCCCTGCATGTTATGCATAGTAGGTGAGCTAAACAGGTTCCCTCTGAAGAAAGCAGAAATACAAGGAGGCTTGAAGGCAGAAGTGATACACCTTTATCATTTGAAGCTCACTGAAGAGATAATTCAGGTCACACATTGTAACACTTGAACAGCTGATGAATATCCTGAATGTTCTGAATTAAATCAGTCTACAACTTCTCAAAGGTCTTCCAAGTCAAAGGCTGATATTTAGATTAATATATTGGAAATGGATCAAAGCAAATGGATTTAAATGATGTTAAAGTTTAAAGACTTAGCCTTCACATAACCATGGTGATTTGTTTGTGATAAAACATCATCTGTTTTGCATTGCTCTCCTCATTTCAATAGACATTCTTTGTCTTTTAAAGTGTTTATGCTAATCATTGCACAATGTAAAATCACTCTAGCTTGGCAATTATCAAACTACAAAATGTTGCTTTACAGCAAACTGTATGCAGATAATGCAGAAATGATTAATCTCTCTAGTATTGTTCATTTGTTGCTATGGAAATACTGTTCCTCCACAGAGCTCTTAGTAAACATTACATTAGGGATGGAGCCAATGACAAAGGCAACCAAGGACAGTAGGACATTTGAGAGATGCATTAGTTATATTGCTTTTACAAATATATGGATCTTAAGCTAACTAATAGAAATACATTATTTGCCACTGAATTATTGCCATGTAAGCAAATCAGATTCCCCCTGACTCCCAAATTGTATTGGGCTACTGTGGGTCTCTTAAACATTGGAGGATTCCCTCCAAGTAATTTAGAACCTCATTTATACCTCCCTGAAGCCTTGGGAGCACTCTGAGGCTTCACAAAGTCAGGAACTGTTTGTGCAATTAAATTGAGAAATATCATACTAGGGAATAGAAGAAGGAAAAGAGTAGAATGACTGATTAATCGGACAGAGTTATGAGAAACACACCTCAGAGCTTTGGAGAAGAAATATATGTATAAGTGCACACACAGATACACAGACTCTTACATATTCATGTGTTGTTTATATGTATGCAAAAATTTAATAAATTGTTTCAAATGTTTGTATATCTTTATAAGCTTACATTCACTTAGAGGATTTCCATAAAAATCCAGTAATGATCTCTATTGCAGCTCTGAATTATTAAAGTTAATGAATGTGGTAGCTTTGATAAAGGTTTCATAGTGGAAATACAGTTATTCTTTTTAATTTCTACTAAATATTATGTTGTCTTCTTGTCATAATGCTTCTAATTCTAACATATTAATTCACATCCATTTCTTTTAGAGTTTACTTTGCTCTTGTTAGATGCACTAATGCAATACACTCTGAGGAATCATTTATAATTTAGAAATGCAAAGAATTCTGAATTTCATTTCCCAAGTTACATAATTTTGAAATGCTGCATAATGCATAAATAGCAGTGGCAAATAAATCCATTATAGGATAATTATGTTGACATTTCATTAATTTTGAGATTACAATAGGTTGCTAATCACACTTTTATACTAAAAGATTCATCTCTCTGTATAAAAATGTGATTACCAGTCTATTGCAATCTCAAAAATTATTTATTGATAGCTATAGTTATAGCTAAAACTATATTTATATCTGGAAAAGAAAAAATATTTATCTATATACCTGAATGGCATACAAAACTATTAGAATACTACAGAAAAGGATGCAGTTTAGAATTTCATCTTGTTTTCTTACAATGCAGCAGTGAAAGATATGCATGCAATATTTCCATTGGCAAATAATATATCTCATCTGGCTACATAATTAAAAAAATACAGTTGACCATCAACTCTTAATTACATGTTCCATATTTACATGATGGAAATTCATGATTTTGTTTGATAGTTCTTCATTGCTTACTGTACAGTATATTGCTCTGTGGAATGGGGTGGTGTTCAGATAAATAGGTAAGTATATGGAATAGTGTTAGTCTGAAGAAAATTGGGGCTCAGATTGCATCTTTAAAATACACAAAGACTTTTTCAGGGCAAAAACAATTATTGCCTGAGGCAGAAGGAGCAGCTGCCATTGTATGCAGCTAAATTAAAATCCTTTTGCAGATTGAAGAAAATCTCTGCTAGTTTTAAGAATGGTAATATTAAAAATGCTCTCCCTATAGTTGATGAATTAATAGGAATTGTGACCTGACTAGGGTTGACCAGCTGTCAGAATCACAGGCTAGACAACTTGCAACTTGCACTTTTCAACTGCTTTTAGCAGAAGAAAAGAGAGCAATCAAATTCTTCTACAGGGGCATAATTTTATCAGAGCATCATTATCACTACTACTGATGCTTGTTAAGACAGAAGATAAGACAGCAGCATTTACAGAAGAACCCAAATGCCTTGGCTGACTGTTTTATTATTACAGTCTATGAAGCCAAATTACAGAAGGTGTAGAACAATTCCATGCACTCTCTAAAAATGAGCTTAGAACTGGAGTCCCAATCATGGGCGGCAATGTACTTATGGGCACCTTTCTTGGCACCTACTAGGCTCCTAGCTCCCCACAGTTTAATTTTAATAGGTCAAAGCTGGTGTGCAGCAAAGTAACATCATCTCTGTAAATAAAAATGACATTTAAAAAAAGAAACATGGCAGTGGTCCAGTGCTTTATTTTGAAATATGTGTATCTGGAAAAAAGATAAAGCTATGTTAGAGTGGTTGAGTCCAGAGCATCTGGTGACCAAGAAGTAGAAATGCTTAGAGGAAATATCATGGAGCTATCTCACCAAACTGACTTCTGATTAAATGAATGGTTTATGAGTAGCCATTTTCACCATGGCAACAATTTCTGGGGATTGCTAAGCCTTCCCACTGCTAGGAATGACTTTGTATGAGACCCACAACATACTCTTAAAATCCAAAACTGCCCACTGGCCCTAAATTTTTTAGAACCCCAAAATTAGAAGAATGAGACTTTTGATATCTGAAGCCCAGTAAGAAGTATCACCAAAATGCTAACATTTTATTTCCTAAATTCTAAAACATTGTCTAAATGTTCTTTTTCTCCTTTCTGGCATTGTGAAGATGTCAGTAGGAATTAATGATGGAAAAATGAACAAAGACTTGAAGCTTTGTTATTTAGAAGTGATAAGTCTAGCAAATGAAACATGTAGAATTTCTGCAGCTTACCTACAAGTCCTACACTGCAGATATTCAGACATGAATACAATATTAGCTTTTCTCTAAGTAATTAGAAAAAATTAAATGATTTTGAATCAGGAGCAGTCAATGAGAAAACAGAGTTTCTGGTTTTAGGATAGCATGGTAAATAACCAAAAGGAGTGCAGAAAAGCTCCTGGAGTGTCAACTTAGAGCCCACAGGAACCTATTGTGACAAACTGTACCTGATTTTTTTTTTAAAAAAAGTCTTTTTAAAATTTAAATTGGAAGCTATCATGCTGCAAAGCAAAGAGACAGTATCCAACATACAGTAATGTGTATTTCAAAGAATAGTTCTAGGTCCCATATAAACATTTTTTGGCTTGCTTAGAAAATAAATGAATGTTTCCTGTTCTGAAAGTTGAAAACAAACTTAGGCATGGTAGAAGGCATCTTGGAGAGAGCTACATGAAGGCATAGAGGGGTTCCTTGCAGATTTACCTTCTGGTACGCAAGTATTTTATGACTGGCCATCCTTCCAATGGCAGCCATTTTGTAACAGAACCCACCATATGCTTTTGGAATACCTTAAGTGCCTTCTGGGAATCTCTATTACAGGGAATGACTGAGCAAATGAAAGGTAGATTAATGAAAATGTTAGAGCTGCAACTGACCCAGTGTTTCCTGATAAAGTTCAGATAACATAAATATTGATGTAGTATGATATAGGTATTCTCAGCATAATGTCATATGTTTCCCTTAATGAAAATTTACTGAGAGAAATAAGCTAACAAACAAAAAAATCAAGCAAGTTGAAAAATGTCTACCCATAGCCATGGGATCAGGAGCCCTTATAGCCTACTAGCTTCTCATTATCTTATAGCTCCAACTCTCCTTCTGAAGATGAATCCTATGGAGAATCATTACAGAAAATCAACACCATTAACTCATTTCAGGGGACCTACAATCAGTGGCAGAGCTTCCATTGATCAGCACCAAGGGGGTGCAAGGAACACTCAGGGAGGACAAGCAAGTTAGACATTAACATCAGAAGTACATTGTCTCTACGATATGAAGCACCTCATCAAATGAATGTATATTTTAAAATAGCAGGAAATTCAATGCAAGAGACTGATTTTGTTCTCCTGCCACATTTTAATCAATGTCTGTTGATGATTCATTTATTCAAAGCCACTTATAGATTTTTTTAAAAACAAAATTATCCAAGCTGCTGTGTCCTATTTGTACCAACAAGAGAAAAGTAAGAGAAATCTATTTTAATTGTTTTTTATTTTTTTGACAAGACTTTGTAGTATGAACTGAAGTGATAAAAAGGGTAAAGTCTCCTTCAAGTACAGCTTGACTCCTGCTGATTATTTTTGGCAACAATATGTAGACTTTGTAGATATGCATTTGTAGACTTCTCAGCCCAACCTACAATATGGGGTTTTCTAGCTGTCTCCCATACCCAGCCCTGACCCTAACTAGTTCAAACCTCCTTAGCTTGTTGAGATTATGTTTGACAGCTGAATGATTGAAGTAATAAAAAGGTAAAGGTTCTGCCCGCACATTTGTGCAGTCGTGTCAAACTCTAGGGATCGGTGCTCATCTCCGTTTGTTAGCCGAAGAGCCAGCGTTGTCCAAAGACGCTTCCACGGTCATGTGGCCAGCATGACCCACGCGGAACGCTGTTACCTACCCACCGAAGTGGTACCTATTAATCTACTTGCATTTGCATGCTTTCGAATTGCTAGGTTGGCAAGAGCTGGGGCTAGTGCGGGAGCTCACTCTGTCACATGGGGCTAGGGATTCGAACCTCCGAACTTGCGATCTTCCGATCGACAAGCCTGGCATCTTACCCACTGAGCCACCACGCCCCCTGATTGAAGTAATACTTCTTTGTTGTTCAGTCGTGTCCGACTCTTCGTGACCTTATGGACCATAGCACGCCAGGCCTTCCTGTCCTCCACTGTCTCTCGGAGTTTACTCAAATTCATGTTCATTACATCAGTGATGCTATCTAACCATCTCATCCTCTGCCCTCCCCTTCTCCTTTTGCCTTCCGTCTTTCCCAGCATCAGGGTCTTTTCCAGTGAGTCCTCTCTTCACATTAGGTGGCCAAAGTATTTGAGCTTCAGCTTCAGCATCTGTCCTTCCAATGAGCAGTCAGGGTTGATTTCCTTTAGGATTGACTGGTTTGACCTCCTTGCAATCCAAGGGACTCTCAAGAGTCTTCTCCAGCACCACAATTCGAAGGCATCAATTCTTCGGCGCTCAGCCTTCCTTATGGTCCAACTCTCACAGCCATACATTACTACTGGGAAAACCATAGCTTTAACTATACGGATCTTTGTCGGCAAGGTGATGTCTCTGCTTTTTAACATGCTGTCTAGGTTTGCCATAGCTTTCCTCCCAAGGAGCAAGCGTCTTTTAATTTCATGGCTGCAGTCACCGTCTGCGGTGATCTTGGAGCCCAAGAAAATAAAATCTGTCACTGCTTCCATTTCTTCCCCTTCTATTTGCCAGGAAGTGATGGGACCAGATGCCATGATCTGAGTTTTTTTTAATGTTGAATTTCAAGCCAGTTTTTGCACTCTCCTCTTTCACCCTCATCAAGAGGCTCTTTAGTTCCTCTTCACTTTCTGCCATTAGGGTGGTATCGTCTGCATATCTGAGGTTGTTGATATTTCTCCCGGCATTCTTAACTCCGGCTTGTGATTCATCCAGCCCGGCATTTCTCATGATGTACTCTGCATATAAGTTAAATAAGCAGGGTGATAATATACAGCCTTGTCATAGTCCTTTCCCAATTTTGAACCAGTCGGTTGTTCCATGTCCGGTTCTAACTGTTGCTTCTTGACCCGCATACAGGTTTCTCAGGAGACAGGTAAGGTGGTCTGGTACTCCCATCTCTTTAAGACTTTGCCACAGTTTGTTGTGATCCACACAATCAAAGGCTTTAGCGTAGTCAATGAAGCAGTAGTAAATGTTTTTCTGGAACTCTACTGTAATTTAAATTTCTTTGGAAATATCTAGATGAAATATAGGACTGTCAAAAATATGCAGTAGGGAGAAATAACATTGCATGTTATTTTTTAAAAAAATCACATAATTCTAGAGAACTAGTAAAAAATAGAATAAAAAACTTACATAGCCTGCAGCAAGGATGTAACAGTATAAATGAGAAGTATACCTTTCTCCAGAATCAGCCTGAGTTCCACAAATCACAGATCTCAGCACAGTTTCCAATGATTCAATTTGTTTGTGACTAACCAAGAGGCAATTATACCATTTATAGAGAGAGGAACAGCTGCCGCCCTTATCTCACATATCATGTGATCTCCAATATACCCAGTTTTTTTGGGAAAAGGTATTTTAAAATATGCAAGTTATTATGAAAAAGTAACCATGACAGATGTTCAGAAATTCAAACAATTTGATCTTGAATATATCCAAGGCCTTGTCTTTGAAACCTGTTTACATATATTCAGAAAATTGTCCATCACATTTAAAGTTGGAATGGTATGTGGAGTCTTACTTGAAAATCAGCTGGACTTACAGCCTGACAAGGATGCCCAATTGTGATTCTTCCTTCCCCATTGAGATAAAAAAAACATGGTTCATAATATTTTCACTCAGTTAAAAGAATATGAAGTTATACATGAAACTATGAACATCTTTTTTTTGTATCATCTGCTTTCTCATGATCACAGTTGTGATCTTGTAGTTTAAGCTAGCAGAAATAATAACTAATAATATTGTGATCACTATAATTTATGAACAATGAGCAAGTTCACATGCCTATTTATTTATTATTTATTTATTTATTTATTTATTTATTTATTTTATATTACCGCCCATCTCCCCCCTTGGGGAGATCTTTTCGAAAGGTCGGGAGCGAGGAGACCTGCCTCAGCTCTGGGGGTAAGATATTCCAAAGGGCGGGCACAACTGCAGAGAAGGTCCACCTCCTGGACCCCTCTAGATGGAACTCTTTAGTCGATGGGGTCCGCAGCAAGCCCTCTCTGACTGATCGGGTGGGACAGGTCGATGTTCTGGGGATGAGACGGTCCCTCAGGTAACCTGGCCCTATGCCATGTAGGGCTTTAAAGGTGATAACCGACACCTTGAATTGGACCCGGAAGCAAACTGGTACCCAATTCAGCTCGCGCAGCAGAGGTGTCACATGTGCCAATCTTCTGGCCCCAATAACTGTTCCCGCAGCTGCATTCTGGACCAGTTGAAGCTTCTGGATACTCCTCAAGGGTAGCCCCACGTAGAGCACATTACAATAGTCTATATGGGAGATGACAAGGGAGGGCATGAGTGACTGTTCGGAGGTCATCTCGGTCCAGGAATGGGCGTAACTGGTGCACAATCTGAAGTTGTGCAAAGGCCCTCCTGGCCACGGCTGCCACCTGCTCTTCAAGCAGGAGTCATGAGTCCAGGAGAACCCCCAAATTCTGCACTGGTTCCAAATGGGGCAGTGCCACCGCATCCAGAACCAAAGATGACAACTTCCTAGACCCCGAGCGGCCGTCAATCCACAGCCACTCTGTCTTCCTATGGTTCAGCCTAAACCTGTTGTTCCCCATCCAGACCCCCATGGCCTCCAGGCACTGAGATAGGGTGGCAACTGCATCACTTACTTCACCCATAACTTTGTGGAATTGATAAACAAATCTACAAACACATTTATATAGGATAAAGAAAAATAGCCAATATGCCTTGTATTGCAAACTATAACTAATTTAGACTATTTTATTCTATTAAGTACAGCCCAGAGGGCATTGTAATGAGTTAGAATTTTGAAGACCTCTTGAAAAAACCATAAATGTTTCAACTCTCCACCATTCAGTAGCTAGAAAATGTTTCTGGAAATTAAATAATTTTCACTTGTGGATCAAACTAGTGAACATTTGCATGTCTCCACAATCTTTCAAATTAGCAATTGACTGTATTTTTAAATCCCGTATTCTGCCACATACAGTACTTTATTGATACAGAAGTCTTTTAGCAACCTGATTCTGACCACACAATATCATTTCCAAAATTGGACAAAAAATCTTTTTTTATACTTAATTTATTGACCATATTAAAAATTCTGAAGAAGATATAATAATAAAAAAGATTAATAAGATAATATTTAATTTCAAGATTTGGGGGAGGGGGTTGCTCTTTCTTTTTTTTTCTTTTTTTGATTGGTGTATTGGAAGGCATAGTTCAGAAATTTTCCCAGCTACATGTTAAGAAGCCAAGACTTTTCTTCACTAGGGTACATTATTTCTTTTAAAATACAGATATCTTTAACATCCCTAATAAAGAATTTTACCTAGGCTTCTTTCCACTGTGATTCTGCTGCAGCACCAAGGACAGCAATGAACACTAGTTGCTGATGACTATCATTCTTTGCTAGAAATGCTCATGAGCCATAATATATGTTGAGGAGTAGCATAAAAATCAGCATAATTTTAGGTAAGTTACATTAAAACAAAAAAACCAAAACAAAGCCAAGACATCAATGCTCAGTTGTAGTCAGCTATATTGTAGTTATAGAGTGAAGGCAGTGTTTGGCAGGCTGAAATGCATGGGGCACACCTTCCTTCTCAAAGTACTATCCCCCCATCCCCACCCAGTCGTCTTCTTCTTTTTTTTTTTTCATTTTTTGAGAGTGGTGAGCAACACTGCCTCCTTCCTGCCAACAAACTTACATCCTCCTCCACACTGCCTACCTGCAAAACCTCCTTCTGGTCACCTTCTACCAAGTGCACAGAGAGGAAGTGGTCTTTGACCACCATTCAAGGCTGCCGCCATGCACATTCTTGTAGGAAAGGCACAGGAACAAACTGAGTCAATCAGTGGCTACTTTGGGAAAGCACAGCCTTGAGATTGCATGCCAACAAGGCCCATCAGGTAACATGGAAAAGTAAAAGAAATCCCATGGCTCCAAAACTGTCATAGGTTTGCATCCTAAAGGCAGTGGATGATTAGTCTGGCTTGCTGCTGGTTTAGAAAAAGGAACGCTATACTTCAGAATGGGAGATGTTCTGCAGCAGCTGAACAGCAGCTGGTACTTTCTTTCCAGCATGGTATCACTCCCTGTGTTGGTTATTTGGAGGTTCTCAAGGCTGCAGTTTCCTAGATCTAGTTCTCATGGTTCAACCTGAGGATCTCCACTAATCATAATAAGAAAAGTTGCATTGTCGGGGAGAGGAACATTAGGAAAAGTTGTCTAACATGTTGTGTTTCCATCAGAAGTGTACAATGGTCTAAACTGGGTCTGTTATATAACCTAAGTAAATAAAATAATGGCCATTGCAGAGAGTTGCATTGGCATCTGCCTTTGGGGGAAGGGCTTAAAAGAATTCACTTTCGGACTTTGACAGAATGGAATAATATTTGAGGATGTGCAGTATCCCTATTCCTGACATCACCTGAAAGTCCCAAATGGAATCTTTTGCCTCCTTCACCTTGGAATCATGAATGTCCACAGTTTTTCTTTCAGAATGATTTATGCCAACCAAAGCAGCACCTCCACCTTATAAAACATTCATCAGCCTTATACCTCTAGGAGCAAACTACCTAGGAAAAAAAGAAAGCAAAGTGAGGAAAACAGCATCTCTAATGTACCCACTATATTAAGAGAAGCTTCATAACTGTCAGTGGTAGCCCATGTTATTCGGAAGGGAAAAATCAGTTCCTTTGTAAATTATACTTCAGGACGCTGATGTGGGCATCTTTTCATGTCAGTTTGGTAAAAAAGATGAAGGCACTTAAAGCACATTTGTTGAAATGTTTAACACATTTTCATTTTTGACATAAATTTCCTTTGTAAATCATTTCTCAGATTTTTTTCCTAACTTACTTCTAATGGGATAAACATTTCTGCTAGTGCTGCATTTTTTGGGTAGTACAATGGTTGACTGAAGAGCTAGTGTGAGAAATATGAAGATCTCATCTCATCTTTGTCTCCTTAGGTGTGAAAAAAGGTGTTCCTGGAAATCACGTCAAAGCTTTAGCACTGTCAGTCTTTGCATGCTTCTGTTCAAGTTTTTACACTATTAGTCTTTTAACTGGTTTGTTGTTTATTCATTCAGTCGCTTCCGACTCTTCGTGACTTCATGGACCAGCCCACGCCAGAGCTTCCTGTCGGCCATCTTAACTGGTATTATATAAAATAAACTTCAACAGGAGAACAGTTTTTTCTTCTCAACTGGTGCTCCAGCTGGCAGGGACATCTACAGGGGACTGTCAAAAAAGTCAAGATGCCAGTCGTGATTACATGATTAAAGCCCTGTCCTTTTTATGTGCACTGTGCACCCACCGCATGTAAAAAGGGAGAGGGTTTCAATTGTGTGGTTGTAGCTATAGTCTTGACT
Organism: Charina bottae; assembly: GCA_023362775.1. NCBI lineage: Eukaryota > Metazoa > Chordata > Lepidosauria > Squamata > Charinaidae > Charina > Charina bottae. The sequence continues at coordinate 172,707,016 of JALMGJ010000003.1, read as the reverse complement.
TTTTTGCCCTCCCCTTGGACACCCCTGCAGGTTAGGTAAATAAAGATGTTTTCTCTCTGCCTGTCATTACATTTCAATGAAGATCAGCTCTTTTACACAATCATATTTCCTTAATATGGAATAGAATTATTCAATTACATGTTTTCTAACAGTTTGTGCTTTCAAAAATATAACTGAGTGAAAGAGTCTTTCTTGTCATCAGTTGACTTTGATGGATAGCTGACATTTAGAAAGGGCATGTTGAATATCTAAAGTATATATATAATGTTTATTGAAAAAAATCTTGAAAAAATTATATATTTTTTACTAAATTTTTACTAAATTTACTAAAATCTATTAGCAGTAAGAACAAATTTATCTCACTTCATACATTTACAGCAAAAATATAAATAATGAAAATTCATGTTCATATGCAATTTACTGTGATATGTAATCCTTTAGCAATCATTTATTTCCATCAAGAATAATCTATTCTTGAAATAGGAGAAGTCTATGGGATAAAGCTCAGTTACTAGTTCCCATTCTCCCTGAAACTTTGATTTTCTGGTTGGTTTTATAGTTAATACTTCTGTTTCACCCAGTAAACTTTGGATTATTTTCACACATTTGCAGATACTGTAGTAACATGGTGTAATACTCAGGCCCAAAGCAATTTAAAGACATTATATGCTTGATAGGTAATTTGTAAAAAATCTAAATCTGAAAGTAGGCCTGATACCTTGAGACAGCCTTCTTTTCTCTTTAATAATGCAGTGGCATATATTATGCTTTGTATAGTATCTAGCTGTTTGCAAACATGGTATGAAAACAAAAGAATATATTGTTTTTATTCTACATTGGTGAAGTTTCATAACTGGTGAAAAACAAAAGGGATTACACTCTATGAGGAACTTGGGGAACATGAAGGCATGTTAAAGACTCGCTTCAAGGATTGCTTCCAATGCTACCTTAGCAGCATGACAGATAATGCAATCTTTTATCTGAACCCTGAACCAAGTTCAAGAAGAATACTTAGTGCAGTGGCTCCCATGCTGCCATTGGCATCTGCAAGGGCCAATCAGGCCAGAGGGTGGTAGCAGCATTGCAACTGTAGCCCTGCCCCCTTGTACATGCATGCAACATTGACACATGTCCAAAAGGAATGGGCTTTGATCCCAATGCCAAAACTACTATCTTTCCTGTTTGATCTCCCCCATGGATACCCTTGCAAGAGACTCAAAAAGAAAGAGCCCTCATATTTAGGAATATGACTTCCTTCTGCAGTACAATTTACATTAATGAGCAAGCTCCTGCAAGTTCTAGTTCTACAGTTTCTTTACCAAAACAAAACTATTTTCCTTGTTCTTATATTCAGGTGTTGGCCTATATAACCGTATATGGAACTCACCCAAGATCAGATTTAAATTGATTTTTTAAAATGTGTTTGTGTACATGCATAAATATATGCAATTGTTCATGCATAAATATATGCAATTGATTTGACTGAATTGTCTTGAAGTTTTGCTTAGTGCTACTATATCATTGTATACTGTATATTGCACATTAGATTTTCTAAGATTAATCTCTGAAATACATATGTTTTGTCTTGACATTAAATTAGATGTTAGTACATTTAAAAATCCTTTCAGGTAGTAAATTAGCTATTGACAATTCAATGAAATAATTATAAAGGTGATTGGCGATCATCTATGTTACCAGCAGTGTTATATTCTAGTTATACAGAAATAGATGTAATGTTAATATCTCAGTAAAAATGTCAGTTACATTTTAATATTTTAATGGATGCACCATTATGAAACCATTTAAGGAGTGAGTAAATGATTCCAAGAAGATTTCAGCATAAATAAATAGGAGAAGATTCCATTATCAAGCCATTAGAGTTCAAAGCTCTAATGGCATAATATCCTGTCTGCAGACCTACAGAGACCCATGACCACTTTAATTTTAATGTGTTTTCAAAGCAGTAAACCTAGGGATTTTGTCCAAGTCAATAGTGGTGCAATTTATTAAGATGACTACAATGACTGGTCTGTATGAGGTATAGTTTGGTCTAGTTGGCCATGTTGTAAGTTTTTTTTTATTATCCATTCAGTCGTGCCCGATTCTTGGAGACTGCCTGGACAAGTCCCTGCAGTTTTCTTGGCAAGGCTTTTCAGGAGTAGTTTCCCATTGCCTCCTTCCTGGGGCTGAGAGAAAGTGACTGGCCCAAGGTCACCCAGCTGCCTTTGTGCCTAAGGCGGGACTAGAACTCACAGTCTCCCAGTTTCTAGCCTGATACCTTAACCACTACACCAAATTGACTCTCTTGTTGTAAGTTACCAATCCACAAATACATTTAAGTACTGTGGAGTCCTTGGTGCTCTCTGAGCCTTGTTGTTTTCTTGCAGACGTTTCATTGCCAGACTAGGCAACATGATCAGTGCGAAAAGGGAGTGGGACTTGCTCTCTGTTTATATACCATGGCTTGTCCTGCTTGTGTTGGTGGAGGTGTTGTTCTCCCCTTAGGAGTTCCTTGATTGGGCTGTTGTTTGCTGCTTGGTTGATTGAGTTAATAGTTCCTTGATTAGGGTATATTGTGCTGTTTGATTGTTCCTCTGGTGCTAATCTTGGTGTTAATCTTTGCATATCTGGGTATTGATTGCTGGCAAGGAGGTGTTCTGGTCTTTTGGCTTTTCTATTGTCTCTTATGAATGGTATGTAAATGTTATTTAACTCTATGTGTCTGTTGATGGCTGCTTTGTCTGAGTGTCAAGCTTCCAGGAATTCTCTAGGGTTTTTGGATTTGGCTTGGTTTAAGATGCTCACAGTTTCCCAGTTGAAAGTATGGTTGAGTCTGTCCATGTGTTGTGAGATAAAGGAGTTTTCATTGTGTCTTCTGACTGCTAGTTGGTGTTCGTGGATGCGATCTGCTAGTCTTCTGCCTGTCTGTCCTACATAGTGGCTGCTACAGTCCTTACACTGTATGTTGTAGATAACTCCTGTTTTTAGTTTTTAGACTATAATCCTTCAAGCACCAACTCGTTGAATTGCTCCTGATAGCAGTTCCTTTCTGATAGTATGGATTGATGAAAAAATGCAGCCCATTCTCCTAAATTAGTAGTACATCTAGAGATTCCTTAGTCAGCTGTCTACCACTTCAATCAAAGACTCGTGTTGGTTGAAATGTCTTGCTGCATCATAGCCTTAACAGGAAGCATCACCAGCAGCTTAAGGTCTAGAGCAGGGCTGAGAAGTCTATGGTCTGCCTCATATCTGCTGTATGACAACAGGCAATTTGAAAGAAGTGAGGCAGGAGTCATAATTGAGCAAATATTTCAAGGTAACAGGTTCCCCATTCTTGAGCACTTTAGAATGAGGGAATAAACCCCCTAGTATGGAACAAACAAAAGTTAGTAACACAGATTGCATATTTTTGTCCTGGTGCTTTGTTACTGTTTTAGTAGAGGATGCATAGTTTCTGAATGATTTGGGGGTCTGACATACCTCAGGCTCTTTAGAACCCACAGCTAACATTTTTTTTTCAGATCTTTCATGGGCTCCAATTATCTTACAGTGTAAGCAAGCTTCCTGATACCACATTGATCCCAAACGTATAGCTGAGGTTTAATGACCTAATGAAACATGCTTGTAAAAGAGGCAGCCAATGAGCAGTGGCTTTAGGACTACCTGAAACATAGGCCAACACTGACATTTCACCCTGTTCTCCCAATAGCATTTTATAATATTGTAGCTTAAGCTACATAATGGAATGGCGTTTGGTACTCCCGAGTCAATAATGCAGGTTCCAATACGTACCATAACTGGAGATTGCAAGAGGGCTGTGTTAAATTGCCCACTATATTACCTTAGTTCAATGAAATAAAAGTTGATTATGAGGCTAGGGCATGGGTATTTCTTCTCTTTTACGGTGTTCTACAGCATTTCCCAGCCTACAATTAGCTGCATAATTCTCATCCCTCTTAGATATTATTCCCACAATCACATTATGATTCCACTGACAGAGAGTGACTTTCTCAACTCTACTCAGTGAGGTTCATGGCTGGAGAGGGATTTAACCTAAGTTACCAGTGTCCCAACCTTCAGCTCCATAACAGCTTCTGAGAAAAGCAACAGGTTTCCCAGACTTGGAACAATGATTGTTTCATACCAAACCTGTTCAATTTTGCTGTCACTTACTTACGTAGCAATTGGCCTGGGTTATTAAAACCCTTGAGAAATTTGAATGAGCTAATTTTCTTTTTTATTATTATTTGTTGTTTGCCACAGGAAGAGCACGATACTTCAATTAAAGATCCCTGCTCCCACCCACAATGTTCACCATTCACTTGACTTTAGCTAGGGCTTCATTATTATGCCAACAATGAACAGCAAACTAAGGTGCCTATAATACAGCCATGTAGTCAGTGGGGTCTGCAATAGCAGCCTCTGAGCCACATCCTCTTCTGATGCTGTCCAAAAGAGAGAAATTTGTCAGCAACACAAGAACAGATTTGTGACCTGATGGACTTATTGGAAATCATAAGACACTCACCAAGATGCAGCAACATGTTTACAGCAAAATAAGTTATCATCAGTTAAATGTTGGACTCCAATTAATCTCAGTTATTTCTCACAGCTGGTAGGCTTCTGACAACCAAAATGAGAGTGTGAATATATAAGGTAACCTGTGAAGCACATAGATTAACATATCTTCTCAGATAGATTCCTAATTAAATTATTCTGTCACAATGGAAGGGTATCCTTTCTCCTTTTTGTCTGCAAATATTAGGAGGCTTCTTTATCTATATAACACAGCATTAGTACTTACAACCATTGATGCACCATAGGCTATACCCTGTACAGTCTTATCACTATGTTTCTCTCATCCTCACCATGGAAATACTTGAGAAGCCAGTTGTTCATTCAGTGGAATTTTAACACTCTTTTTCATTCAGAGAAGCAAAGGAGAGGTAACATTCTAATTGCTACAAGATAGGGTGTCTATGAAGGTTCTCAGTCATCCAGGTGGAATTGTCTGTAGCTTGAATCATGTCAACTGGATTTCTATTTTCTTAGTGGAAACGTTTCACTCCTTATCCAAGGGGCTTGGACCCATAGTCAGCAGCATCAATTCGGTAACATACAACATTGCCAAACACCTCTCTACCATACTAGCACCTCTAGTTGGACACTCTGAACACCACATCCATAATTCGGAAGAATTTGTTTCCAAAGCAAAGATCCTGAAACTGGATACAGATGAAACTATGGTCTCCTTTGATGTGTCCTCCCTTTTCACCAGCATCCCCACCACTCATGCTCTATCCGCTGTCAGGAAGAGACTAGAAGAGGACAGCACCCTTGAAAGGAGAAGCCATCTCAACCCAAACCAGATCTGCCATCTTCTGGACCTGTGTCTTAACACCACTTATTTCACATACAGAGGTGACTTTTACAGACAAAAACACGGCTGTGCCATGGGTTCTCCTGTGTCACCCATTGTGGCCAATTTATACATGGAAGAAGTGGAGAAGAAAGCACTCAACACATTCCAGGGAACGGTGCCCACCCACTGGTTTAGGTATGTGGATGACACCTGGGTCAAAATCAAGGCCCAGGAAGTACAGGCCTTCACGAACCATATAAACACTATAGATGCCAACATTAGCTTCACCAGAGAAGACACCAAGGACAACAGACTGGCATTCCTAGACTGTGAAGTCCTCATTGGGACCGGTGGCAAGCTAGAAATAGGGATCTACAGGAAACCCACACACACAGATCAATATCTGATGTTTGACTCCCACCATCCACTGCAGCACAAACTAGGAGTCATCAGGACATTGTCACACAGAGCAGAAACCATCCCCACCTCCATGGATTCCAAAAAGAATGAAAATCAGCACCTGAGAACAGCCCTGAAGGCCTGTGGATATCCAAATTGGGCCTTCACCAAATCTAAATCTACCAGACCTAAAACAGCGACAGATAGGGCTGAGACTCAGAGTAAACGAAAGAACCTGGTCTATGCGGTGCAGGAGTATACCGCATACCATGCAGCTGTGGACAAGTATACATCGGAACCACAAAACGAAGCATTCACACCAGGATAAAAGAACATGAAAGACACTGCAGACTACAGCAACCAGAAAAATCTTCAGTAGCTGAACATGCTCTCAAGCAAACGGGACACAAAATCCTATTTGAAAACACAGAAATACTGGACAACACCAAAAGCCACTACACCAGATTATACAGAGAAGCCATTGAAATTCACAAACACCAGCACAGTTACAATAAAAAAGAAGAAAGTTTAAAAATTAGCAAAACCTGGCTACCAGTCCTGAAAAACACAGCCTGCAAAAGGTCAACGAACTCAGTCCAACCACCAGGACATGGGAATACTTCTCACAATGAACATGCTAATCACGCTCATCAGCCACTCATTAACATTTCAACACAACAAAAAAACCCCACCTAATCTCCTATAATTTAGCTCTATAAATAGAACATTGCCACTCTACCTGGGCACAGAGATTTTGCTTCTATCTGTGCTCCTGCCCTCTGAAGATGCTGGCCACAGATGCTGGCGAAACGTTAGGAACCACAACTTCCAGAACACGGCCACACAGCCCGGAAGACCCACAACAGCCATTGAACTCCGGCCGTGAAAGCCTTCGACAATACATATCTTTAAATCAGTTTATCTTAGAAGAAAATGAATTGATTCTTTGGTTGATGGCATGGGATGACTAGGCATGCAGCAAGGATCATAGAAAAATGCTTTTTCCTCCATTTATGGGAGCACTTGGACTTCTTTAGCTTGAGGAGCACAAGTGAATCAAATTAACTGTTGGAATGACAGACCAGCAATTTGGACTTGGATGATTGGTCCATATAACTCAGTGTTGTCTAGTACAGACACTTTGTTTTTAAATTAAGTTTGTTGGGAATTCTTGGAGTTGTAATCCAACATATCTGGAATACCTCAGGGATGGAGAAAGCTGTTCTAATTATAGCCTGGTGAGTCTGCAGAGAGGGATCAAAAAAGTCAAGATTGTAGCTGCAACAGTGTCATAGACATCCTGTTCCTTTGTATGTGTGTTGACATATGTACATATATGTGCAAAAGGGGCAGTGCTTTGATTGTCTGCCATCTTGACTTTTTCAACCCTTCTTGTGGATCCCAGTGCTTTTAGCTATGCTGCATGTCATCCCTTAGCTGGAGATGGCTAGGACTGACCTGAATTTTGGTTTAATTACTACTGAGTCAGTGCTCTTAATAAAACTATTTTCTCAGAAAAAGTGGGGAAGAGGCAAAGACGAGAATGAAAAATATGCATTTTTTAACATCAGGTAACTTACCATGTTCACTGATAGTGGCAGTGGATTCCTCTTCCCTTCTTTTAAATATGTTTTTTAAAAAATTCAGTTGTTCCACTGTAAGTAATACCAGAGGTACAAACAAGAGCCCATTGGATTATCTTGTTTCCCTACAGTATTTGTTGAAGATTGAATAATTTTTTTGTACCTATGATCCTATTTGACCACTAGATGAAAGGAAGGGTCCTCACATACTGCCCCTGTGTCTGTTTCTCACCTATTCTATTGTTAGGAACGTAAGTGGTACCTGCTGGATTGGATTCCAGGCCCATCTAGACCAGCAGTCTGTTCTCACAGTGACCATCCAGCTGCAAAAGGCTCATTAGTCTCCCAGCAGATGGCTTTCAGAGGCAATCATACTGCCATCAAGGATAATGCAGGTAGTCCTCGGGTTACAATGGCAACTGGGACCGGGATTGCCTTTGCTAAGCGATTCAGTTGTAAAACATGACATCACATGACTGAATTGCTTAGCAATGGCAATCACAGCAGTCCCAGTTGCCATCGTAACCCCAAGATGCATGGGTCATTAAGCAGGAAGTGGCGGGAGTCCCAGGTAAGGAGCACGGGTGCCACAGGGCAATGAGGTGTGCTGCGGGGGGGGGGAGGCCTGGGAGGGCCTGTGCAGGCTGTGCACAAGTCAAGGAAGGCTGTGGGAGGACTTTGGGAGTCCTGGTGCCGGCTGCGCAGGAGTCAAGGGAGACTGGGAAGGGCTTGTGGGAAGCTGGCAGGGAGGGTCACATGTGGCAATCATGTGACCACAGCACTTGAGCACCCAGATCATGATTACGTGACCGTGGGGGTGCTGTGGTGGCTGGAACTTTGTGGACTGGCCGTATGTCCTTTTTTTCAGCGCCATTGTAAGAGGCAATGCAAACCACTTCTGAAAAACCTTGCCAAGAAAACTGCAGGGACTTGTCCAGGCAGTCTCCGAGAATTGGACACAATGGAATGGATTAAATATATTTGTATGTATGTATAGATCTGCATATATGTTCAGAATTAATGTTTGCATCATTCTGTAAAGACAAAAAATAAGACCAATATTATTAACTAGATCAGAGCTTTCCAAACTGTTCATGTTGGTGACTCACTTTTTAGACATGCATCATTTCGCGACACACTCTTACAGCAGGGCACAAGGCAGGCACTAGGACCTGCACTGAATCCTGGCAGGACTCAGAGGCAGCAGCTGCGACACACCCAGACACTGCAGCCGACACACTAACGTGTCCCAACACACAGTTTGGAAAGCTCTGAACTAGATACTGTACTTAAAGGTTGTTTGGATGCAAATAAACTGGAATTTTTTTAGTCTCAGTGTTTGATTTGCTACCCACAACTTAATATTTATTCTCCAATATAATTAACCTTGTTATTTGGTTTTATCTATATCACTATTTTTGAATACTTGATCATTAATATATTTACAGCTTACAGCTTATTCCTTTTCCCTTGGGAGAATAATGTAGTGATTTTGCATATATAAAAGGATTTAAAGGATTTGTTATATAGTACAGAAAACCATATTTCTCCTTGAAAAGCTCCCAGATTATTTAACAGTATTAGAAAAATATTTTAGCTGATCTGTTTGTGTGTGTGTGTGTGTGTGTGCATACGTGTGCGTGCACATGCACATCTATATACAGTATTGCTGTTATCTAAAGGAAGACTATACGTGATGACTACTCTATAATATACAGGTAACTGCTGAAAATAATGAATATTGATTAGCAAAGGAAAAAAAAAAAACTCTCACACACCCCCAATTATGCACACAATACGTTTACTTCCCTATTATAATGTATATAAGGAGTGGGTAATCTATGGTTGAAGGCCACACGAGACCTCATCTTCATTTTAAGAGTCTCAAAGATTGTAGTTGCCTAAACCCATTAGCAAATTGCCAGTTTGGGGCAATGTGGATTTTTGTTTTGTTCTGTTTTTTTTTCTCTTTTAAGCACTAGAAAACACATATAAAACTTCCACTAGGATTAATGTATCTGTTTTTACTAAACTGCCCCTAAAATGCAAGGAGGAGGCAAAGGAGCAGAAGAAGCTTAACAGTCCAGCCTTTCTCCTTCCAGTGACGACACTACAGTTCCGTTACAATTCTTGCATGCTCAGAAGTTTTTTAAAAATACTTTAAATGCAGTTTCCTTGCAACACAAATGCCAGCCCCTGATTTACATACACTAGCTGAAAATCAAGAAGTAAGTTGGGCAAAACATGTGAATTGATGCCACATATTTTAATTTCATATTTTCTGAAAAGAGATGCTCTGATGACAGAGGAAGGAGAGAACATGTTTGTTTCTTCAAAGGCAGGGTGGTGGGCCACAATTAAGAAACCCTGATTCATATATTGATTATTAGTTTTACCACAGGGCCCTCTTCAAAGACCTTAAAGGCCAAGTTGATATATATCAGGAAAGATATTCCAGCAAATCCTTGGGTGCCAGCTTGTTAGGGCCTTTGAAAGTCAACATCAAAACCTCAAAATGACCTCAGAAGTGAACAGGCAGCTAATGGAAATGGTGGAGAATAGATGTGATATGTATAAAACATGATGAAAGAACAAATTAAAACTATCAATTGACAGCCGCTAGACAGCAGACATTAAAACAGACATAAAATGGATGAGCAGATCAATTGCACTGTAAAATTAAAAGCTAATCATTACACATTAAAAGAATAGAAGAGTTTTGCCTGGCATCAAAAAGATAATAGAACAGATACTAGGAATGCCTCTCCGGAAACCAGTATTTCAAGCTGGAGGGTAATTATTGAGAAGGGCCATCTCTGAGTAGTTAACTGCTACACTTCAGCATGTAGTGGAAATCTGGAGCAGGGTCTCCAAAGATGATGGGTAGAAGAATATTGGAAATGATTTCCTTCAAGACACCATAACATCAACTTTTAAAGGGCATTCTAGATTAACTAAGGGGGCGTGGTGGCTCAGTGGGTAAGACACCAGGCTTGTCGATTTGAAGATCGCACGTTTGGAGGTTCGAATCCCTAGCCCCGCGTGATGGAGTGAGCTCCCACACTAGCCCCAGCTCTTGCCAACCTAGCAATTCGAAAGCATGCAAAATGTAAGTAGATGAATAGGTACCACTTCGGTGGGTAGGTAACAGCGTTCCACATGCATCATGCCGGCCCCATGACCGTGGAAGCATCTTCGGACAACGCTGGCTCTTTGGCTAACAAACTGAGATGAGCACCGGCCCCTAGAGTTGGACACGACTGCACAAATGTGCGGGGGGGGGGGGAACCTTTACCTTTACTAGATTAACATGAGCATATTTGAAATAAATATGATTTCTTCTTGAATGTTGCTCAGGAACAAAGTGGTTGTATTCTATATTAGCTGAAGTTTCCCAAAAATGTTTCAATGTAGTCTCATGTATAGCACATTAATAGATATGAGGCTATTAAGACATGGATCATTGTGGCTAGTTTATTCTATTCCAGAAATAGCTGGAGAAACAGCCACATCTAAATCTTCATCACATTTGGGCTTCCAGTGAAAATGATAGAACAAGGAACACCAATCTATGCTTCTTCAGATCTTCCTTACACCGAATGGTCCCCAGAACAACTGACCACAATGTCTCTGTCTTGTCAGGATTCAGTCTGTTTATTGGCCCTCATACAGCCACCTGTAATTGCACAGAATGTGATCTTACCTAACCCAGAAATGAATTCATTTTGAGGCCTCAAGCTCCAAGCACTTTTGCCAACTGGGTAACTCAAGCTTATATAGGCCACCACAATTTTCCATCATAAGCAATCTCTACAAGGTGTGATGTATTTAAGTCTGAGCTCAATAATGGGAACATAGTGGTTAACTTTGAAAATAGTAGAAGGAAAGAGGCTGCCCATTACCAGTACATAAATATAATGGGCATGACTAATAAAGTAGACATGTCAGTTTGCTCTTGCTATGTCTGCCACTGCTTTGAGGACTGATTTATGAGGTTGTTTGAGCAAACAGTGACACATCTGCAGAATCTTTTCAGATTAAAGGGATTAGTATCAGCACCAGTTTTCTAAGTGTTATATGGTTATAGGGTTGAGTACAGAAACAGAACAGGAAAGAACTGAATTTTGACAAAGCTAGAAAGTTTTAATTTGTATAAGGAGTGGAAGGGAGCTATTGATGGCAAAGGTAAAAAGGAATGAGAAAAGAAGGGTGAGGGTTTGCTTTAAGTTTAATAAAAAAATTCAAAACCATTAATTACTCTGCTCAAATAATTAATTGAACCAAAGAACTATAATTTTTTAAATCATGAGATGTGCTTAAGAGAATTAAGAGTCCTTCTATATCATTATTTTTTTTCCTATGTCCATATATCTTTTAAGGAAGGTGCAATTAAATGATCCTTCCGCTGCCATTTTGAATACTTTGAAAAAGGAACAGAAAGGGCCGCAAAGTAATGAACATGATTAGGAAAGCCAAGCATCTTACTTATGAGAAAAGTTTGTAATATATGGAGCTATTTGTTTCAGAGAAAAACACAGAAAAGAACGTTTTAGAAACAGATTAGAAACATTCATGGAAGGTAAGACTATAAATAGCTGCTAGGCAAGACAGCCATAAATTTTCTCAAGAATCTGAGGAAATGTGAGGCTTCCGGTGGGAACATGGCCGACTGAGCAGCTGTGTCCGTGGGATCTGTGCACAGAGCTGGCAATGTGTGCTTTTGGGGGGGGGGGGCTTGACAGGCTTTTTCCTGGAGCCCAGAGCTTTTCCATGTGAAGAAAAAGCTCAGAATCACCCCATCTGTTCTCCTAAATGCCGTCTTGCAGCCAGAGAATCGCAGCGTTTGTGACGATCCGGTAAGGGACGACGGGAGGCGGGGGACACCATTTCCTAGCCGCGTTTGCAGCCTTAAAGGGACAGTAGGTCAAGCCACCCATTTCTAAATCACCCAGTTTATATATTTTTTTAATGTTTACGTACCCCAAGAAAGGCTTTCTACATCCAGAAGAAGCGGTCATTTTGAATCTTTAGCTTTCTGTTTACTTTCTTTGGGACCTTTCCCTTGCCAATTTCATTCAGATCTTTTCTATTAACCCATTAATTCCTATCTGCGTGAGTCAAGTGTCTAGGGGGCATCATGATCTACTGCCTGAGAAATGGAAGATTTCAACTAGATTCTTTCAGAGCTCCATTGTGAGCTTAAGCAGACTTTCAAAGAGACTCTTTCAGAGTGCCGTCAAGCTATTCTGCAGAATATTCGGGACATTGGAGAAGAGATTATTTCTAAAGTGTGTCATCCGGCTGAAGATGTTATGTTGGTAAAGATGGTGTTTTTACTGACAGTGAGATTGAAGTAATGCCAGGCGAAGATTACATTTTGATGTTGAAGGGGTTAAAATGACAATCTAAGCTGCAGACTACACAGAAAGTTGTTTTTCTGGGGGATTGTTATGGCTTTCTGGGGAAATGTTATGGGAGAGAAGAGAAGTTGCTTTGTAGGAGTTTTGAGAAGGGTGAGTTTATAGGGGGGCAGTTGGGCTGTTTGAGTACGAAAAATGCCTTCTTTGTAAAATGGAGATATGTAAATGTTTTGACATATTTCAAAGTGGGATAAACATTTAAGAATGCTTAATTGGATTGATAATGAGGTTTTTATGATTTTATGTCTTTTTAATGATTTGGATTAAGATTTACTGGTTTATTTATAAGGTTTGACTGATTTTTAAGATGTATAAGGTATCTATAAAAAAAAGGTAAAGGTTCCTCCTGCACAGTTGTGCAGTCGTGTCCGAATCTAGGGGCCGGTGCTCATCTCCGCTTGTTAGCCGAAGATCCAGTGTTGTCCGAAGATGCTTCCACAGTCATGTGGCTGGCATGACGCGCGTGGAACGCTATTACCTTCCCACTGAAGTGGTACCTATTAATCTACTTGCATTTGCATGCTTTCGAATTGCTAGGTTGGCAAGAGCTGGGGCTAGTGCGGGATCTCACTCCGTCATGCGGGGCTAGGGATTCGAACCTCCAAACGTGCGATCTTCAAATCGACAAGCCTGGTGTCTTACCCACTGAGCCACCACGCCCCCTTAGAAGGTATCTATAAGGTATAATAATAATTGCTTGGTTTTAGATTTATTAAGATTAAGATTGTTGTAGTATTATCAATTATGAAAAAAATTAAGAAAATAATTGCTTCTTTTTATGTTTAATAGGGTTAAGATTGTTGTAGTACTATTAATTATAAAAGTAGAGAATTTATATGTTTTTATAATTTGATTTTTACTATAGTAGTGTCAGGGTTCATCTCCATGAATCCTGTCATTGGGAGTAGGCCTAGTTCGAGATGCTTCTCGAATGCTTAGTAGTGATGCCTCTAGTGTGTTGGGGGGGGGGGGGAAGTTGGCAATTGAGTATTGTGACTACTATTGAACGCTGGAAGCAGCTTCGTCAAGGTCAACCACCTGCAGGAGGATGGTGCTGGGAACGTTTGTACAGTGAGATCATCAGTTGGTAATTGGGCACGCAAAGGGAGAAGGTAAGATGCACCAATTGGGCGGGAATCTGCATTCAGATCTTTGAAAGTGCTTCAATTAACATGTATCCTGAATAAAGCTTAATCTGCATTCAAATGAACTGCATTGTTAAGTGTTTATTAGGGCATAGTTGTTGGGGTCATCACAGAAAGATCTGAATCCCTTCAACTGAGTCGGTCTATCCCGAGGTTGCAATTGTTAATTACAATTAGTGCCTAATCGGTGAGAATCGACTCGTCCAAGAAAATTTTGGAATGGAGGAATCCATGGAATGTTTCCAGGCGGAGGAAGAAGCGCAACCCAGCACTTCTACAGGCCTAGGAGCAGTTCTCAAAGAGGAAAAGTCGGTGGGCTTTGAACCGGTTATTGCCAAGAAGAAAGGAGCTAAAAAGGGGCCCAGACGCAGTGGCATCGAGGCAGCTGAGATTCCTGTGGTACATACTCCCAAGCCAAGTGCAGAGTGGTCCGTGGGAATTGGAGGTGGCCTCAAGGAAGGGATTGGGAAACGGACTGCTAAAACTAGAGTTACCCAATCCCAAAGAATGGCTTCTTTGGAGGCAAAAACGGCACATATTGATTTTGAACTAGAAACTATCAGCAAGCAGATAGAATCGATCAGCCAACCTTTGCAACAGCTGGTCATGGCTCCGAAGCAAGAAGGAGCTGCAGTACCGGAGAAAGGAGCTGCTTCAGGGACCACCTCAGCGGAAAGCGGAACTTCCAGTGCTAGTGAAGAAGAAGAGGAATTATCAGAACCGGAGTTGGAGATGAGGCTCTCCTCCATGAGTGGATTACAAAGAGGGAGGACCAGAGCGTTAACTGTTAACAAGCTGAAAATGCGCTTTGATGGCGATCCGGGGAAATTGGCTTGTTTTATGACCCATGTATGGGGTTTTATGGAGGAGTTTGAGGACTCTTTCCTGGATGAGGAGGCTAAAGTAAGGTACGTCTCCAGTTTCTTAGAGGGCGAAGCAGCCCAATGGCTTGTGGCTTTTTTTGTTGTTGTTTATTCGTTCAGTCGTTTCCGACTCTTCGTGACTTCATGGACCAGCCCACGCCAGAGCTTTCTGTCGGCCGTCACCATCCCCAGCTCCCCAATGGTTGAGTCCGTCGCCTCCAGAATACCATCCATCCATCTTGCCCTTGGTCGGCCCCTCTTCCTTTTGCCTTCCACATTTCCTAGCATCAGCTTCTTCTCCAGGGTATCCTGTCTTCTCATTATGTGGCCAAAGTACTTCAGTTTTGCCTTTAATATCATTCCCTCAAGTGAGCAGTCTGGCTTGATTTCCTGGAGTATGGACTGGTTTGATCTTCTTGCAGTCCAAGGCACTCTCAGAATTTTCCTCCAACACCACAGTTCAAAAGCATCTATCTTCCTTCGCTCAGCCTTCCTTATGGTCCAGCTCTCGCAGCCATAGGTTACTACAGGGAATACCATTGCTGTAACTATGCGGACCTTTGTTGTCAGTGTGATGTCTCTGCTCTTAACTATTTTATCAAGATTTGCCATTGCTCTCCTCCCAAGAAGTAGACGTCTTCTGATTTCCTGGCTGCAGTCAGCATCTGCAGTAATCTTTGCGCCTAGAAATACAAAGTCTGTCACTGCCTCCACTTTTTCTCCCTCTATTTGCCAGTCATCAATCAAGCTGGTTGCCATAATCTTGGTTTTTTTGAGGTTTAACTGCAACCCAGCTTTTGCACTTTCTTCTTTCACCTTCGTCATAAGGCTCCTCAACTCCTCCTCGCTTTCAGCCATCAAAGTGGTATCATCTGCATATCTGAGATTGTTAATGTTTCTTCCAGCGATTTTAACTCCAGCCTTGGATTCCTCAAGCCCAGCATGTCGCATGATGTGTTCTGCGTACAGGTTGAATAGGTAGGGTGAGAGTATACAACCCTGCCGTACTCCTTTCCCAATCTTAAACCAGTCCGTTGTTCCGTGCTCTGTTCTTACCGTTGCTACTTGGTCGTTATACAGATTCCTTAGGAGGCAGACAAGATGACTTGGTATCCCCATACCACCAAGAACTTGCCACAATTTGTTATGATCCACACAGTCAAAGGCTTTAGAATAGTCAATAAAACAGAAATAGATGTTTTTCTGAAATTCCCTGGCTTTCTCCATTATCCAGCGGATATTGGCAATTTGGTCTCTAGTTCCTCTGCCTTTTCTAAACCCAGCTTGTACATCTGGCAATTCTCGCTCCATGAATTGCTGGAGTCTACCTTGCAAGATCTTGAGCATTACCTTACTGGCATGTGAAATAAGTGCCACTGTTCGATAGTTTGAACATTCTTTAGTGCTTCCCTTTTTTGGTATGGGGATATAAGTTGATTTTTTCCAATCTGATGGCCATTCTTGTGTTTTCCAAATTTGCTGGCATATGGCATGCATCACCTTGACAGCATCATCTTGCAAGATTTTAAACAGTTCATCTGGGATACCATCGTCTCCTGCTGCCTTGTTATTAGCAATGCTTCTTAAGGCCCATTCAACCTCACTCTTCAGGATGTCTGGCTCTAACTCACTGACCACACCGTCAAAGCTATCTCCAATATTATTATCCTTCCTATACAGATCTTCCGTATATTCTTGCCACCTTTTCTTGATCTCTTCTGCTTCTGTTAGGTCCTTACCATCTTTGTTTTTGATCATACCCATTTTTACCTGGAATTTACCTCCGATGTTTCTAATTTTCTGGAAGAGGTCTCTTGTCCTTCCTATTCTATTGTCTTCTTCCACTTCCGCACATTGCTTGTTTAAAAATAATTCCTTATCTCTTCTGGCTAACCTCTGGAATTTTGCATTTAATTGGGCATATCTCCCCCTATCACTGTTGCCTTTTGCTTTCCTTCTTTCTTGGGCTACTTCCAGTGTTTCAGCAGACAGCCATCTTGCCTTCTTGGTTTTCTTTTTCTTTGGGACGTTTTTTGTTGCCGCCTCCTGAACAATGTTGCAAACTTCTGTCCATAGTTCTTCCGGGACCCTATCTACTAAATCTAGTCCCTTAAATCTATTCTTCACCTCCACTGCATATTCCTTAGGAATATTAGTGAGCTCATATCTAACTGATCTGTGGGTCTTCCCTATTCTCTTTAGTCTGATTCTAAATTTTGCAATAAGAAGTTCGTGATCTGAACTACAGTCAGCTCCAGGTCTTGTTTTTACCAACTGTATAGATGTCCGCCACCTTTGGCTGCAAAGGATGTAGTCAATCTGATTTCGGTGTCGACCATCTGGTGAAGTCCATGTATAAAGTCGTCTTTTAGGTTGTTGGAAGAGAGTGTTTGTTATGCACAGTGAGTTGTCTTGGCAAAATTCTATCAGCCTATGTCCTGCTTCATTTTGTTCTCCCAGACCATGCTTGCCTGTAATTCCAGGTGTCGTCTGACTACCCACCTTAGCATTCCAGTCTCCTGTAATGAAAATAACATCTCTTTTTGGTGTATTATCTAGTAGGTGCTGCAGATCCTCATAGAACTGATCTACTTCTGCTTCTTCAGCATCTGTGGTTGGGGCATATATTTGGATCACTGTGATGTTAAATGGCTTACCCTGAATTCGAATTGAGATCATTCTATCGTTTTTTAGATTGTATCCAAGCACTGCTTTAGCCACTTTATTATTAATTATGAAGGCTACTCCATTTCTTCTGTGGTCCTCTTGTCCACAGTAGTAGATCTGGTGGTCATCTGATGTGAAGTGGCCCATCCCAGTCCATTTCAGTTCACTGACACCTAAAATGTCTATATTTAATCTTGACATCTCACCAATAACCACATCCAATTTGCCCTGGCTCATAGATCTTACATTCCAGGTTCCTATGGTGTGTTGATCTTTAGAACATCGGATTCGTCGTTCACCACCAGCACCGTCGGCCGCTAGCCGTCCTTTCGGCTTTGAGCTAGCTGCGTCATCACATCTGGGGCTAGTTGAACGTATCCTCTGTTCCTCCCCAGTAGCATTTTGACCATCTTCCGACCTGGGAGTCCCATCTTCCGATGGCATACCGACATATCTTTGGTTGTACTGATCCATTTAGTTTTCATGGCAAGAATACTGGGGTGGGTTGCCATTACCTTCCCCAGGGATCGTATTTAGTCTGACCTCTCTGCCACGACCTTCCCGTCTTGGGTGTCCCTTCACGGTTTAGCTCATGGTTTCATTGAGGTGCTCAAGCTCCAGCACCACGACAAGGTAACGATCTCCTTTGCTGGAGGGCTTGTGGCTTTACATGACATGAATGCCAAAGAACTATTAAATTTTAAATCATTCATGTTGGCTCTAAGAAAGAGATTTGAAGACACTCTATCCAAGATGTCAGCTAGAGTGCAGTTGCAACAGTTGAGTCAGGGGAACATGACTGTAGCTGAATATGCCATGGAGTTTAAAAAGATTATAAGCCGATTACCGAACTGGCCGGAAAGCTTTCAGATTGAATACTTCCAGATGGGGTTGAAACCCGAGATCTTAGAGATGGCAGTGTCGAGAGGTGACCCAGAATGTTTGGAGGACTGGATTCAGCTAGCAGGCAAAGCAGAGAGCACCCGATTACGGCTGAAGTCATATAAACAACTTCAAAGCTCAGGGCGAAGGGTGATGGGGGCCCCCCTGCCTAAGAAACCGCTGAGCCAAAAGGCTTGGGAAGAAGAGAAAGACTGCAGGGCTAAAAGCGGCTTGTGTTTCAAGTGTGGGAGAGAAGGTCATCGCATTAGCAACTGCCCACAGATTCTTGCTGCTGGGAAGAAAAAGCCTGAAAGTAAAGTTTTAAAGACACCACTGCCTAAAAGGAAGGGAGTGGCCATTGCAGTAGAAGAGGCCAATAAAGCTGAGAGTGTGGGTGGTGAGAATGACTCCACAGATGAAGAATTCTTGCCAGCGGGAAACGATAAATGCCTGTCATGAGATGCGCCGGTGGGCAGGCATTTATAGATCGGCGCACCGACCCTTTGGTGAGTGGCGATTGTCCTACTATGCAAGTTAAAATAAAACTTGAGACAATGGATGGGAGGGATCAGAATAATCTGACGGTGATGTTGGACTCAGGGTGTTCAAGATGTTTGATGCATCCTGCTATTGTGACTGGCTTATGACTGAAACTATATAAGTTAAAAGTTCCCATCATATTTTGCCAGTTGGATGGTTCAGACATGAAGGGGGGCCCAGTTGAATATTACACAGAAGCTCTAAAAATGACTTTTGGGACACATCAAGAAACTATACGGTTTATTGTGGCTCCCATCTCCAACCAGCCCATTGTGTTGGGGCTTAAATGGTTGAGGGAGCGAAACCCCCACATTGATTGGGTCTCTGGGGAGATGGAATTTGCAGACGGCTCTTATTCAGGGATGGAACGGGACACTGCAGGACTATGTGTTGAATTAACAGGCTCACTGAGGGAACTAGCCTAAGCGGCTGAGGCTCCGGCGTCATATGAGGAGGAGGGGGAAGTGTTTGTGGAAACTGAATCAGATCAAATGCCTCCTCATCGAAAAACAGATTGTGCTTTGCAGTTAGAGCCTGGAGCAGTGCTACCCAAACCCAAGTTGTATTAAATGACTCATAAGGAATTACAAGAATTAAGGAGCTTTATAGATAAGAATCTAAAGCATGGATTTATTGAACCTTCCACTTCTCCAATGGCGGCACCAGTTTTATTTAGGAAAAAGAAAGATGGTTCACTGAGACTGTGCACTGACTATCAGGGGTTGAATGCTATTTGTATTTCAAATCAGTATCCGTTGCCATTGATGAAGGATATGCTAGCACAGCTAACCAAAGGAAAAGTCTTTACTAAACTGGATTTGAGAGAGGCGTATTTTAGAGTGCGCATCAAAGAAGGAGATGAATGGAAAACTGCTTTTAATTGCCAATTGGGGTGTTTTCAATATAATGTCATGCCGTTTGGATTAAGGGGGGGGCTGGAGTGTTCATGAGCTTAATTAATGAGGTTCTCCATGAATTCTTATACCGGGGGGTGTTGGTATATTTAGATGACATCTTGATTTATACAGAAACCCTGGAAGAACATGTAAAATTAGTCAAAAAAGTATTGCAAAGGTTGTTGGAAAATAAGTTATATGTAAAGCTGTCGAAAAGTGAATTTCATAAAGAAAAACTTGATTTTTTGGGATACAGAATATCTCATCAGGGAATAGAAATGGATCCTGCCAAAGTTAAAGATGTTTTGGCCTGGGAGACCCCTAGAACAAAAAAGCAATTACAATCTGTTCTCGGCTTTAGTAATTTCTATCGCCAATTCATTCGTGGGTTCGCTAAAGTAGTGTTGCCCTTAACAGATCTGTTAAAGACGAAAAAAATCAACTGATGGCGTATTAGCAAATAAACCTCAAGCAAAGCTAAAATGGACGCCAGCTTGCCAAAGGGCGTTTGAACAATTGAAACAATTGTTCACTGCCGAACCTATTCTGAAACACCCTAACCCTGAACTCCCATTCGTGGTTCAAACTGACGCCTCGAACCTGGCAGTTGGATATGTATTATTGCAAAAAGATGATACTGATCAATTATGGCCATGTGCATATATTTCTTGTAAATTTACTGAGGCGGAGCAACGCTGGATGGTTTGGGAGAAGGAAGCCTTTGCTGTAAAGCATGCTTTAGCTACTTGGCGACATCTACTGGAGGGTTCTCCACACCAATTTGAGGTTTTTACTGATCATAAAAATTTGGAAGCTCTTAAAGCCCCTAGGAAGTTGAATCCTAAGCAAATCAGATGGGCTGAGTTTTTTAGTAGATTTAACTTCACATTGAAATATTTACCAGTGGGAAAGAACTTCCTAGCAGATGCCTTATCACGCTTACCTCAGCATGATGGCCCAATGGAAAATATTGTCTCTACAGTAATGTCACCCCAACAATTAGGCCTGCCAGACCAAAGTGAAGGAAATTCTACATTGCCACCTCCACCCTTACCTTTGCAATTGGAGGGTAAGGTTGAACTCACTCGACGCCAAGCCCATCTACATCAATCCACATGTGAACCCTCTTTAGAGAAACAGATCAGAGAGGCTATTATACCAGATGAGTGGTGGAAAAATAATCAACAGTCCTTAACAGAAACTAATGGTGTATGGTGGAGTGGAGATAGACTGTACATTCCCGGAACGGTCAGAAAAGCTATTTTGCAACGTTGCCATGATGACAAAGTTGCTGGACATTTTGGATTTGTAAAAACATTACATTTGGTCAGGCAACAATTTTGGTGGCCAACCTTGAGAAAAGATGTTAAACAGTATGTACTATCTTGTCCTGTGTGTGCATCTGCAAAAAGGGCACCAGGTAAGCCGGTAGGACTTCTACAAGGAGTAGCTGAACCAACAAGCCCTTGGAAACAAATTTCAATGGATTTTATTGTAGATTTACCTGAGAGTAAAGGCAAAACTGTTATATGGGTGGTAACTGATCTCTTTTCAAAGCAAGCCCATTTTATTCCTTGTAAAGGACTTCCCTCTGCTAGTCAACTAGCAAAATTATTTATCTTGCACATCTACCGAGCTCACGGCGCCCCATTGAGGATTATCAGTCATCGCGGAAGTCAGTTTACTGCCAAATTTTGGAAATCATTTTTGAAATTGATTGGAACTGAATAAGGATTGACTAGTGGGTTTCATCCAGAATCGAACGGGGTGTGTGAACGACTTAATTCCGTATTGGAGCAGTACTTACGTTGCTATATCAGTTACCAACAAGATAATTGGGTGGATTTGTTGCCTTTTGCTGAAGTGGCATATAATAACGCTGTTCATCAGAGCACTGGATTTTCACCATTTAAAATAGCAACTGGTCAAGACTTTGTTCCTATTCCCGAACTGCCTGACCCTGCCATAAGGCAGTCTTCAGATCCTGTGTTGGCAGATGAATGGATTACAAAAATAAGGGCCAATTGGCCGATCATGCTCAAAACCTTACAGGAGGCTAAGGAATCTTACAAAACTTTTGCTGATCGCAAGCGGGCCCCTGAATGGTTTTTGGTGGTGGGTGAAAAGGTTTATTTTTCTACGAAACATCTTAAAACCACACAACCTTCAAAGAAATTGAGTCCTAAGTTTATTGGGACCTTTTCAATTGTAAAGGTGATAAACCCTGTAGCTGCTCAATTAGACTTGCCTAAAAATTTACGCAAAGTACAGCCGGTGTTCCACATCAGCTTGTTGAAGCCTCTTAAGACTGCACCACAATGGCATCCAGAACCAGCCACGCCTCCACCCATCATGATAGGTGATAATGAACACTTTGAAGATTTGAACATTTTAGATTCTAGACTACATAGGGGTAAAATCCAATACCTGATACAGTGGAAACATCTACCTATTGGATTTAAGGAATGGGTTGATAAAAGTCATGCTCCTGCTCCACGTTTGATCAAGAAGTTTCATAATCAGTTTCCTGCTAAACCTGGTTAATGTACTGTTGCATTCTTGATTTTGTTTTTCAGATTGTACCATCATGCATTTGCCTGCAGCCTGAACACTTTTGGAATTGCTCATTATCCCTTTTTGTTTATCTGTATGCTTTGTCTTTTCTTATAATTTGTATAATGCTCTTTCTTTTGGAGGGTCGGCATGTCAGGGTTCATCTCCATGAACCCTGTCATTGGGAGTAGGCCTAGTTCGAGATGCTTCTCGAATGCTTAGTAGTGATGCTTCTAGTGTGTTGGGGGGGGAAGTTGGCAGTTGAGTATTGTGACTACTATTGAAGGCTGGAAGCGGCTTCGTCAAGGTCAACCACCTGCAGGAGGATGGTGCTGGGAACGTTTGTACAGTGAGATCATCGTTTGGTAATTGGGCACGCAAAGGGAGAAGATAAGATGCACCAATTGGGCGGGAATCCGCATTCAGATCTTTGAAAGTGCTTGTATCCTGAATAAAGCTTAATCTGCATTCAAATGAACTGCATTGTTAAGTGTTTATTAGGGCATAGTTGTTGGGGTCATCACAAGTAGAGAGAAATATAGAGAATATTGTTAGGAAGGAAATAATTGAATAAAGATTGTGTTTAGGGGAGGGAAGCTGGTTTAGACATTTATACATTTTTTTTCTTTTTCAATATAAGGGGAAGGAGCAATTATTTAGTGATTTCTATGTGTGCTGATGGATTGATATATAGAAATAGTGTGATCTTGGTTTGATATAGAGTAAGGGATTAATTATGGAAATTGCTATATATTCTTGTTGTTGAAAGTCGGAAGTCACTTCTTATGTAATCTTTAAAATTATTTTTCTTGTGTTTCTCACTTTTTTAGTTTTTTTTCTTTTTTGTGGGTTTTTTCTCTTTTTTGTAGTTTTTATCTTTGCTTTAAACTTAATAAAATTCTTATTAAAAAAAAGAATATGAGGAAATGTACTGACAAACAACTTCAGAAAATAGCTATTTCCCTCATATCTTGCTTGTGAGTCTCTCATAGATATCTTCAGGGGCATCCACAGGGGGCCAAAAAGGCAAGATGGCTGTCATTTATTTATTTTATTTATTATTTATTTATTATTTCAATTTATTCCCCGCCCATCTCCCATACAAGGGACTCTGGGCGGGTTACAATAATCAAAGGTTAAAAACTATACAATAAAAGTCTCTAAAAATACAATATAAATAGATAAAATTCAAGATGGATAGGGATTGTAGTGTAGATCGTATTGCTACGGGGATAGCCAACCCCAGGAGGCACTACCGCCTCTGTTGTCCCAGGCCTGGTGGCAGAGCCAGGTCTTAAGGGCCTTCCAAAAGGCCAGGAGTGAAGGGGCCAGTCTCACCTCTGGGGGCAAGATGTTCCATAAGGCGGGCGCTATCGCAGAGAAGGCATGCCTCCTGGACCCCGCTAGATGGAATTCTCTTGTTGAGGGGGTCCAGAGCATGCCCTCCCTGCATGCATGGGTGGGGCGGGCCAACATTATTGGGACGAGACGGTTCCTCGGGTATCCTGGCCCTATGCTATTTAGGGCTTTAAAGGAAATCACCAACACCTTGAATTGGACCCGGAAGCAAACTGGTAACCAATGTACAGTAGCTCGCAAAGCAGAGGTGTTATATGAGCCGATCTCCTGGCACCCATAACTGCTCGTGCCACCGCATTCTGAACCAGCTGAAGCTTCCAGATACTCTTCAAGGGTAGCCCCATGTAGAGCACATTACAGTAGTCTATACGGGAGATGACAAGGGCGTGAGTGACTGATCGGAGGGCCTCCTGATCCAGGAAAGGGCATAACTGGCGCACAACTAGCAGTTGTGCAAAGGCCCTCCTGGCCACGACTGCCACCTGCTCTTCGAGCAGGAGTCGCGAGTCCAGGAGGACCCCCAGGTTCGGCACTGGATCCAAGTGAGGTAGTGCAACCCCACCCAGAACCAAAGATGACAACTTCCCAGATTTAGGGGGGCCATCAATCCACAGCCACTCCGTCTTACCAGGGTTCAGTTGAAGCCTGTTGTTCCCCACCCAGACCCCCACAGCCTCCAGACACTGAGATAAGGCATCGACCGCATCACCTACTTCACCCGGGATGGAGATGTATAACTGGGTATCACCAGCATATTGGTGATACCTCATCCCGTAGTGACGGATGATCTCACCCAGTGGCTTCATGTAGATGTTGAATAGCAGAGGAGAGAGAACTGACCCTTGCAGCACCCCACAAGTCAGGGGTTGCGGGTCAGCTCTCTCCTCCCCTATCAACACCGACTGAGAACGGCCCTGGAGGAAGGAGGCGAACCAGCACAGAACTACGCTGCCCACCCCCAACTCCCCAAGCCGTCCCAAAAGTATACCGTGGTCGACGGTATCAAAAGCCGCTGAGAGATCTAAGAGAGCCAGGATGGATGCACTCCCTCCATCCCGCTCTCACCAGAGATCATCCATAAGCGCGACCAATGCGGTCTCTGTCCCATATCCCGGCCTGAAACCTGACTGGAAGGGGTCTAGATAATCCGTTTCATCCAGAATTCTCTGGAGTTGCCATGCCACCACCTTCTCAACCACCTTTCCCAAAAAGGGAAGGTGGGAGACTGGGCGAAAATTGCCCAGGATAGTAGGGTCCAGGGATGGCTTCTTGAGGAGGGGGTGCACCAGCGCCTCCTTGAAGGCCACCGGGAACACTCCCTCACTCAAGGACAAATTAATCATCGCCTGGACCCAACCACATGACACCTCGCTGGCTGATTTCACCAGCCAGGAGGGACATGGGTCAAGTTGGCATGTGGTGGCATTCACAGTCCGGAGGATCCTGTCTACTTCATCAGGTCCAACAGGATCAAACTGTTCCCAGATAACATGATAAGTACGAGCCCCTGGCATCTCCACAGATCCTGTCTCACGCTTGGAGTCCAACTTAGAATGAATCTGAGCAATTTTGTCCTGCAGATGCTCAGAAAACGCTTCCGATCGGCCCTGCAAATGGGTCTCCCCTTGTTCCCGACCCAATAAAGATCTTGTAATTTTAAAAAGGGTCATCGGGCGGCATTCTGTGGATGCAATAAGAGCGGAGAAATATTCACGTTTTGCCGCTCTTACTGCCACAAGGTAGGCCTTAACTGCGGCTCTAGATTGTGTTCGGTCAGATTCAGTCTTCGACTTTTTCCAGCGACACTCTAGATGTCTCTTAACCCTTTTCAAAGCCCTTAACTCTTCCGTAAACCACGGAGAGCAACGAGCCGAGCTGGGCCGGAGAGGTCCCATAGGCGCGATCTTATCCAGGGCTCCCGCCACGGCTTTATTCCAGGCTGTGGCCAGGAACTCCACTGGACCGTGAAGCAAATCCTCGGGAATAACCCCCAGTTCCTTCTGAAACCTCACTGGGTCCATCAGTCGCCAGGGGCGGACCAATCGAATAGGTCCCGCCTCCCTGCGGAGTGGGGCAGCATAAGAGAGTCTTAGGGTCACCAGGGCATGGTCTGACCATGACAATGGGGAAAGATGTAACTCTCCCCTCAGATCACATTGCCACTGTTCAGACAAGAAAACTAAGTCTGGGGTGAGGCCACTCTCACGAGTCGGGTCATGAATAATCTGAGACAGGCCCATAGCTGCCATGGTAGCTATGAACTCCCAAGCTGCCTCCGAGGCCGCCCCAGAGACAGCAGATTGAAGTCCCCCAGAACCATAAGTCTGGGGAACTCCACCGCCAACCTCGAGACAGCCTCGAGCAGCTCAGGCAGGGAGTTTGCTACGCAGCAGGGAGGCTGGTACAGCAGCAACACTCCCAACTGTTCTCGTGAACCCAACTTGAAAAACAGGGTCTCACACCCGGCCACTTGTGGAGCAGCACCCCTGAAGGCCACAAGAGACTCTCGGATGACCACTGCCACCCCTCCTCCCCTGCCCCGGTGTCTCGGCTGATGCCAAACCTGAAACCCAGCTGGGCACATTTCCGAGAGGGCCACTCCCCCCTCTGGACCCAGCCAGGTCTCGGTAATGTACACCAGGTTGGCCCCCTCATCCGTGATCAAATCACTTATAAGGGGGGCTTTGTTGTTCACTGACCTGGCATTCAACAGCAACAGTTGGAGACCAGAGCCCACGAGGATCTGCTTACCAGGACCTGGGTATGAACACGGGGGGCCGGAACGCACCACCGGTAACAAACACCGGAGGTGCCTTCCCCGATGATGGCTTGCCCTCCGGTTCCCATCATACCGTCCCTTGCCCGTCACCACCTGAATTAAATGGCCCGCCATATAGCCCCCAGAGATTCCCGGCTCTAACCCAGTAGCCTCCACTCCCAGGCCTCCGGGATTCTTGGGCTTAATTAAGGGTCCCTTATCCCACCCATCCATCATGCAATCCCAGACACTCTTGGGTGGTGATAAGACCCCCAGTGCACCAGCTCTTGCTCTAGGCACTGGTAGGGTCTAACACCACCCCATTCACATCCCAATCACTCCTACCCCACCAAGTTCTCACCTAGGGGGTACTCGTTCACCCTCATACAATCTAAACTCCCCCTACCTCAGTCGGGGGGAGTACACATTCATACTAAGGGACCCCCGTGAGCTCTCTGCCACCTTAAATCAATGGGACAACATCCAGTTCTTACGGTCATTACTTAGTTCTAAATTCAGGGGCTATTAGATCGTAGGCCCCAAGCCTCCACCAGAATAGTCCTGGGTTAGTCCGTGTGATTGCTCTTATTCCGGACTCCATCCCATCCACGTCTCTCAGGGCTCCACTTGTGGAGCAGCGCTCCTGAAGGCCACAAGAGACTCTTGGATGACCACTGCCACCCCTCCTCCCCTGCCCCGGTGTCTCGGCTGATGCCAAACCTGAAATCCGGCTGGGCACATTTCCGAGAGGGCCACTCCCCCCTCTGGACCCAGCCAGGTCTCGGTAATGCACACCAGGTCGGCCCCCTCATCCGTTATCAAATCACTTATAAGGGGGGCTTTGTTGTTCACCGACCTGGCATTCAACAGCCCTGCCCCTTTTGTACATCTGACAGCAACACATGTACAAAAGGGGTGAGACTTTGATTGCATGGTCACAATTATCATCTTTAGTTTTTTGACCCATATGGATGCCCCAGAGTCTCTGGTTCATTGCTGTGGAATAGTCCTTTGGTCTAATTCAGGAAGGTTCTTTTTATGTCATACAGCAGAAACAGCAAACTTTTCGTGGCTTGGAGCTTCACAAAACATTTTTGGAGAGCCAAAGGGCTGCACTTTACAACGTATTGATGATGCCAACTGGAATTGGAATTTTCTCATTAAAAAAGTGTGTTAGGCCTATTTTGGAAGGCACATTATACCTTCGCATACAGCAGTGTGGTCAGAGGGGACTCAGGTGCCCAAATGGTATGGGAAGCCACATGTGGTTGCAAGTTACTCATCCTGGTTCTAAAGCCAAGTCAGATACTTATCTCTGTGTAACCAGAATGTATATATTTTTGGATTCAGAGCTTTGAGCCAAAGTCAGTACAAAAAATAAATAAATTGGGGGATGTATCTGAAGGGCCAAGAAAACTCAGCATTGTGTGGATTCTAAAAGGCATATGGAGCGTATAGGTTGTTTAATTACTAGTATTTGGGAAATAATTTTGCATTAATATTAAATACTTGTATCTTTTAGACAGAGAAGATAGGTGGTTTGAGAGAGGGGTCAAGGAATCCATTTATGCCAACTTGGAAAATCCTTCCTTGAATAGAGGTGGGGGCCTCAGGCACAATCTTTCTCCCATCTTTCTCCCGGCTCTGTCTTCTGTGCCTAGGAAGATTAAGACAATTTCACAAGCTCAACAGCAGCATGGTGATCTTAACGATCCTCCTTTAGATAATAAAAGGACTTAAAATAACATCTCAATATAACCATGCCCCCAGGTGTAAGGTCACACAGCTACCTAGAAACATATTTAGGATTCCCTTACCAACTTTGCTCAGACTGAAGAAGCTCCTTGGATAAGGAGCGAAACGTTTCCACAGAGAAAATAGAAATCCAGTTGACATGATTCAAGCTACAGACAATTCCACCTGGATGACTGAGAACCTTCATAGACTTGTATCTTTTGTTTTGCAATGTTTAAATACAATGCATTATTATGCAATTTTATACCTATATTTTGGTTTGCCACCTTGGGTGAACTCTACTCAGAAAGTAGGCTTATATGTCTGCAAAATAAATCAATTCACAAAATAGCACATTCAACAATGCTCCCTTTTGTCATCAGGGATAGTTGTT
Source organism: Charina bottae (assembly GCA_023362775.1). NCBI lineage: Eukaryota > Metazoa > Chordata > Lepidosauria > Squamata > Charinaidae > Charina > Charina bottae. The sequence continues at coordinate 172,678,458 of JALMGJ010000003.1, read as the reverse complement.
TTACGTGTTATGTTTCGGCCTTCTTTAGGCAAGAAAGCTCAGCTAGCTATGTTCTAAATATCAGGAAACCAATTTTGAAAAACAAATATTAAAACTAGTCGTAAACAGGCAGCCAACTGTTTCGTAGCTTGAGGTTCTTTTAAGCTTTTTTCAAGTATGCAAATAGAGTCCTTAGGAAACTAAACTGCAGGTTTCTCTCCTACTGGGACAGGAGTGAACTCCGAGAATCCCCAGGATTTCTCATGGTCCTTCTGAATCGTGGGTAAAGCTTCCAAAACCCTTTGAAATGTTGCTGCTGAATTCCAATAGAAAACTATTACATAGGTGAGATGTAATCATATTAACTGTATTTAATTTATCTTCGAATACATTCAATTTTGCCTTGGCACCATCTTCCTCCTCCTCCTCCCTTTTTTTTTTGGGGGGGGGAGAAGAATGTGAACCTTAATATGCAATTCAGTGTGTACTTTGGTCCCAAAAATGATTGCTCATCACTGCTCTGTGACATAGGAAGGCATTCCAGTTTCTCTAAAACTACAGTCCCAGCCAAACTGTCCCAGCCAGCATGGCTGACAGAGAAGGAAACTGTAGTTCAACAATATCACACCTTTGTTTCATATAGCTAATAGATGGAACCTTCAGTTTGGATTCCCACTCCCCACCCTTTCTGTGGTTTCTTGGACAACATTGTTTGTCTGCGCCAGTCACCAATGTGAGTTCCCCTGAGAGAGCAAGGGTATCCAGAATGGCACTAAATCTTTCTGCGCATGGAACAGAAGTCATCAAGAGTGATTCAGAAGCCATTTATACCAATATAGGCCCATTATGTCAATAGGACTCTGTCAGTTAAATGGTTGGTGAACCTTCTTCTTTATATTTCCTTTCTCCCCTTCAGCATGTATTATTCACACCTGATGGATTTTACACTGTCTGAAAATTGAAGGAACAATGTTAAAGTTAGAATCAGTGAAATATTAAATGATGCTTTTTTAGTATTTAAGCTGCAAAAACCAAAGCAGGCTAATACCTACGTCTGCATTTGGTATACACCTGCTTTTGAGTAAATTCTACTGAACATAAGGGATCACAGGAATTTTCTGTGGTAGGAAACTTACAATTTATTTATTTATTTATTTATTTATTTATTTATTCATTCAATTTCTATTACCACACTATCTCCCCCGAAGGGGACTCTGGGCGGTTCACAAAATACAACAATTAAAATTTATAAATATAAATAAATATAAAATCATACAAATCTACGATCATCAAAATTACTAAAAAGTTAAATATAAAATCCAGGAGGCAATAAGATAGTATTTTAAAAGGGCTCTATGGCACCAGCCATCCTGAGGAGGAGCCGTTCCCATTCCCCTCCCAAGCGAGGCGGCAGAACCAGGTCTTTAAATTCTTCCGGAAGGACAGGAGCGACGGAGCCTGCCTCATCTCCGGGGTCAGAATGTTCCAAAGGGCGGGTGCCACTGCCAAGAAGGCCCGCCTTCTGGACCCCGCCAAGTGAAACTCCCTTAACGACGGGGTCCGCAGCATGCCCTCTCTGCATAATCGAGTGGGACGGTTTGAAGTTATGGGGATGAGACGGTCCCTCAGGTAGCCTGGTCCCATGCCATGTAGGGCTTTATAGGTCAAAACCAACACCTTGAATTGGACTTGAATTTACAAACAATATTATCCATGGTGGGGGTATTTTTTTATTAGAGACTAATATTTCTGTTTTATCTGCCTTTTAGTGAATACCCTGGTTTGCCTTTTATTGAAGCAGGAAGGAAAGCACTAAAGAAAAGTAAGTGATTATACTAAGGCAGTGTTTCTTAACCTTGGCAACTTTAAGATGTGTGGACTTCAACTGCAGAATTGCTGGCTGGGCAATTCTGGGAGTTGAAGTCCACACATCTTAAAGTTGCCAAGGTTGAGAAACACTCTACTAAGGGATTCAAGCTGTCTCTCTCTCTTTGACAGGACTCGTTCATTACACTTAGCCAAAACACAGTTTGCCTGATTGTAGTTTAGAATGCTTTCTAAACCATGCATTGTGGCTCAGTATATTGTATGGGCCAGGCCAACTGTGTGTTCAATAACTATGTTTAAACAAGCCATGGTTTAATGTGATAAGTGAATCAAGGTTTATAATTTAGATGTATATCTGGTTTTCTTCTAATAAATTTTGGGAAATATGATATAGTATAAGTTGGATGTGAACAGAGCACCTTTGCCTCTTTACTATGAGTGAAGGTTGGCAGGTACGATTTCCAGAGATACTAAAACAGGGAAGAATCTAGAGTGGGAAGTCATGCAAGGCTTTTTACAGGACACCTTCATGCTTTTTGCAGTAGATTTAGACATATTTCTCAAATACCTGAAATTAGATGGATTTCTTGATCCCTTTCATTGGTCTTGTGCCAGTTTCTGATATTTTTGCCATCTCTTTAGTCTTGTATGGGTGATCATATGAGAAATCTGAATCATACACACAGGGGCATATCTTTGCAGAGATAAAGGACCTGCTGGATAAACAAGGTATGCTAATTAGCATGCTCATTTTTCATATTTGTCATTGACATAAACTCTTTAGACTCCTGCCCTCCTTTGCAGCATGGGCTCCCTACTATTTTTCAGTGCCTCTCCTATGTATGGCAATCTTAATTCCAGTTCGTCCAAAGATCATCTTCAGCTGTCTGCATTAGATGGTACTCTCCTGGTTTTAAAGTCACTGTTTTGCTACTAAACATAGAAAGCAGTCTTCTGCTGCTGCCTTTAAATTACATATGTCTCAACTAAGAATGATGGTACTAGATAAAACATCACTTTCTTTCTTCTTGGCTCACTCCACAACTTTGAGTACCATTCTTAGTTTGTATAATTTATAGTAAAAGTTAAGAGAAAACACAATATGCAATTACTCCACAATCAGCAGCAAATGCTTCACCTTTTACTTCTAATATACAAGGTTCTTCCATGCAAATCAGTGGTTTCAATGAAGCATGTTTTTCACACTCTCTGCCTTGAATCATGTTAAACCCTCTTACATTTTGTTTTCCATCCTGCCTTATGCAACAGACTTCTTGATTCCCTCTTTTGGGCAGATTATCTTGTTTCCATCTGTCCTTTGTTTATGTAAGTGTCCAATTTGCTTTCATGTTATTCTTCCCTGACTGTGTGAAGGAATTATCACATATGCTTATAATGGAAGAGATTTCATTCCTGTTCACAGCTTGTGAGCCTCACTGTATGCTCAGGATTCACAATGATCATCTTATTAAGAGCAGAGAATGATATTTGTTTCTGCTTTCACTTCTGCAGATGCATAAGGCAGTAATAAAAAGTAGGACATGAAGTCTGTATCAGCAATAGGGAACTAGTGTCTTTGCAGAGGTTGTTAATTAAAACTCTCAACATCCCTCACCACTGATCATGCCAGCTGAGTATGCTAAGATTTATAATTATTTATTAAATAATTATGAATTTAATATTTTTATTTATTATTATTATTATTTATTAAACATCAGCAAACTTTCCAAAAGTAAACAGGCAAAATGGGACTAAAGGTAGGCAAAAGTAGGAAGAGATAGACATGAGCAACAGGCAAGAAATAGAAAAGGAAGACAATCTATATCTATATACTATATGTTTGATCTTAGTAGAGTTGCAGAAAAACTTAAAGTCTGCACATTCTTCTGGGTCATTTTGTTTCTTTCTAATGAAAGCATTACCAAACTATAGCTCCCAGTAAATATATTTTTCCACTATTTTTTTTAATGTGTCTTGGAAAATACTTTATTTAACCATTGACATGGATTCTACCTTAAAAGGAAGATTATTTTCTAGAGGGCTATAGAAAGATTCAGGTTAGAGATTCAATTCAAAGATGATTCAATAAAATATGTGATTCCAATTGGCTTTCCAGATCAATTCAGTTTTTCCCCCAACTGATTTTAAAAAAAAATGAATCAAATTGACACAATTTGATTCTAAATCAATTTGCATCAGTTCATAGAAAATTTGCACACTATTTTCTGTACCCAAAGAGATACATTTTGAAAATGCTTTTTGTTGTTTATTCGTTCAGTCGTTTCCGACTCTTCGTGACTTCATGGACCAGTGCACGCCAGAGCTTTCTGTCGGCCGTCACCATCCCCAGCTCCCCAATGGTTGAGTCCGTCACCTCCAGAATACCATCCATCCACCTTGCCCTTGGTCGGCCCCTCTTCCTTTTGCCTTCCACTTTTCCTAGCATCAGCTTCTTCTCCAGGGTATCCTGTCTTCTCATTATGTGGCCAAAGTACTTCAGTTTTGCCTTTAATATCATTCCCTCAAGTGAGCAGTCTGGCTTGATTTCCTGGAGTATGGACTGGTTTGATCTTCTTGCAGTCCAAGGCACTCTCAGAATTTTCCTCCAACACCACAGTTCAAAAGCATCTATCTTCCTTTGCTCAGCCTTCCTTATGGTCCAGCTCTCGCAGCCATAGGTTACTACAGGAAATACCATTGCTTTAACTATGCGGACCTTTGCTGTCAGTGTGATGTCTCTGCTCTTAACTATTTTATCAAGATTTGCCATTGCTCTCCTCCCAAGAAGTAGACGTCTTCTGATTTCCTGGCTGCAGTCAGCGTCTGCAGTAATCTTTGCGCCTAGAAATACAAAGTCTGTCACTGCCTCCACTTTTTCTCCCTCTATTTGCCAGTCATCAATCAAGCTCGTTGCCATAATCTTGGTTTTTTTGAGGTTTAACTGCAACCCAGCTTTTGCACTTTCTTCTTTCACCTTCGTCATAAGGCTCCTCAACTCCTCCTCGCTTTCAGCCATCAAAGTGGTATCATCTGCATATCTGAGATTGTTAATGTTTCTTCCAGCGATTTTAACTCCAGCCTTGGATTCCTCAAGCCCAGCATGTCGCATGATGTGTTCTGCGTACAGGTTGAATAGGTAGGGTGAGAGTATACAGCCCTGCCGTACTCCTTTCCCAATCTTAAACCAGTCCGTTGTTCCGTGCTCTGTTCTTACCGTTGCTACTTGGTCGTTATACAGATTCCTCAGGAGGAAGACAAGATGACTTGGTATCCCCATACCACCAAGAACTTGCCACAATTTGTTATGATCCACACAGTCAAAGGCTTTAGAATAGTCAATAAAACAGAAATAGATGTTTTTCTGAAATTCCCTGGCTTTCTCCATTATCCAGCGGATATTGGCAATTTGGTCTCTAGTTCCTCTGCCTTTTCTAAACCCAGCTTGTACATCTGGCAATTCTCGCTCCATGAATTGCTGGAGTCTACCTTGCAAGATCTTGAGCATTACCTTACTGGCATGTGAAATAAGTGCCACTGTTCGATAGTTTGAACATTCTTTAGTGCTTCCCTTTTTTGGTATGGGGATATAAGTTGATTTTTTCCAATCTGATGGCCATTCTTGTGTTTTCCAAATTTGCTGGCATATGGCATGCATCACCTTGACAGCATCATCTTGCAAGATTTTAAACAGTTCAGCTGGGATACCGTCGTCTCCTGCTGCCTTGTTATTAGCAATGCTTCTTAAGGCCCATTCAACCTCACTCTTCAGGATGTCTGGCTCTAACTCACTGACCACACCGTCAAAGCTATCTCCAATATTATTATCCTTCCTATACAGATCTTCCGTATATTCTTGCCACCTTTTCTTGATCTCTTCTGCTTCTGTTAGGTCCTTACCATCTTTGTTTTTGATCATACCCATTTTTGCCTGGAATTTACCTCCGATGTTTCTAATTTTCTGGAAGAGGTCTCTTGTCCTTCCTATTCTATTGTCTTCTTCCACTTCCGCACATTGCTTGTTTAAAAATAATTCCTTATCTCTTCTGGCTAACCTCTGAAATGTTGCATTTAATTGGGCATATCTCCCCCTATCACTGTTGCCTTTTGCTTTCCTTCTTTCTTGGGCTACTTCCAGTGTTTCAGCAGACAGCCATCTTGCCTTCTTGGTTTTCTTTTTCTTTGGGACGTTTTTTGTTGCCGCCTCCTGAACAATGTTGCGAACTTCTGTCCATAGTTCTTCTGGGACCCTATCTACTAAATCTAGTCCCTTAAATCTATTCTTCACCTCCACTGCATATTCCTTAGGAATATTAGTGAGCTCATATCTAACTGATCTGTGGGTCTTCCCTATTCTCTTTAGTCTGATTCTAAATTTTGCAATAAGAAGTTCGTGATCTGAACTACAGTCAGCTCCAGGTCTTGTTTTTACCGACTGTATAGATGTCCGCCACCTTTGGCTGCAAAGGATGTAGTCAATCTGATTTCGGTGTCGACCATCTGGTGAAGTCCATGTATAAAGTCGTCTTTTAGGTTGTTGGAAGAGAGTGTTTGTTATGCACAGTGAGTTGTCTTGGCAAAATTCTATCAGCCTATGTCCTGCTTCATTTTGTTCTCCCAGACCATGCTTGCCTGTAATTCCAGGTGTCGTCTGACTACCCACCTTAGCATTCCAGTCTCCTGTAATGAAAATAACATCTCTTTTTGGTGTATTATCTAGTAGGTGCTGCAGATCCTCATAGAGCTGATCTACTTCTGCTTCTTCAGCATCTGTGGTTGGGGCGTATATTTGGATCACTGTGATGTTAAATGGCTTACCCTGAATTCGAATTGAGATCATTCTATCGTTTTTTGGATTGTATCCAAGCACTGCTTTAGCCACTTTATTATTAATGATGAAGGCTACTCCATTTCTTCTGTGGTCCTCTTGTCCACAGTAGTAGATCTGGTGGTCATCTGATGTGAAGTGGCCCATCCCAGTCCATTTCAGTTCACTGACACCTAAAATGTCTATATTTAATCTTGACATCTCACCAATAACCACATCCAATTTGCCCTGGCTCATAGATCTTACATTCCAGGTTCCTATGGTGTGTTGATCTTTAGAACATCGGATTCGTCGTTCACCACCAGCACCGTCGGCCGCTAGCCGTCCTTTCGGCTTTGAGCTAGCTGCGTCATCACATCTGGGGCTAGTTGAACGTATCCTCTGTTCCTCCCCAGTAGCATTTTGACCATCTTCCGACCTGGGAGTCCCATCTTCCGATGGTATACCGACATATCTTTGGTTGTACTGATCCATTTAGTTTTCATGGCAAGAATACTGGGGTGGGTTGCCATTACCTTCCCCAGGGATCGTATTTAGTCTGACCTCTCTGCCACGACCTTCCCGTCTTGGGTGTCCCTTCACGGTTTAGCTCATGGTTTCATTGAGGTGCTCAAGCTCCAGCACCACGACAAGGTAACGATCTCCTTTGCTGGAGTTGAAAATGCTATCCCATAGATAATTATAATAAGGGCTGCCATGTTTTGCTTTATTTCTGCTTTACGCGAGGCCAGAAATCTGTGCATTCCACCCATGATAGAAGATATGTTTGAGAATCAAATAATCCTTATGCATTCAAAAATGGAGGCATTCCTTTTCTGTCCTAGAATATACCTACAACATGTACTTGTGTCTAATACATTTAGTTTTCAATCCTCATCTTGAAAATATGGAGTCAAAAATGTGAAGTTAAGGCCCAGAACTATGAATCCAGGTTAGTTTTCCTTTACTCATTAGAGCTTAGTGGGTGATTTTGAGCCCCAGTTTTCCCTCAGCCCAGTCTACTTCACAGAGTTGTTGCTATGATTGTGCTAAATTTAAATAATTGTATTTACCTATATGGAAATACAATTGTATATTCCTATATGAATATAGGAATGTAATGTAATGTAATGCATTAGATCAGTTTAAAACTTTTGGTCAATTTAAAAGGAAATCCTGCATCATGAATAAACAAGCATTACACTCTGGTTCCTTTTGGTTCGGATTCCAGTTTCTCTGTGATTATGAAATGGAGAGAGAGGGAGAGGGAGAGGGAGAGGGAGAGGGAGAGGGAGAGGGAGAGGGAGAGGGAGAGGGAGAGGGAGAGACCCATACAAATGATAATAATGAAGACTTCATAGTCTTTCCCTATGTAGCTTTCAGTGTCAGAATCACCATAAATCAGTTATAAAAACCAGAGGTAAGAGCCACTGATCATTAATCAAGGATGTGAGCCTTTAAAAAAGCTTACCAATTCCCCCATTTCTCTTATCAGCAACTGAAAAAAAATTATCTGTCAAGTGCTGATGGTGTCTGCTATTTAAATTCCCTCACCATGCCCATTGGGTCCTGACAGAGTGACACATCTCTCCATCAGAAGAATAGAGGCACTTATGGAGAAATTATTATGACAGGCACTTGCCAGCTATTGTCTGCTTCTTTTTCGCTGCTGCTGATAGAGCTTGTCTGCCTTGCATCACACTAAGGGAAACAAGGAGTGGTGAGGTAAAGCAAGGCAGGAAAAGTAGAGCTATCTTCACCCACAGAAGGGAAAGTGAGGTTAGGTTAATAGAATGGAGCTGCCTTCATTTCTGCTTGTAAAGAAGATTTCACTTTCCCCAACTGTTTATCCAACACCTGAATGGAGTATTTACATAGAAGATTTACTCTAAAAAGTAAAGTGATTATTCACATCTCCTGTTTACAGGAGAAATTGTCCTGAGAAAGTAGTGGCCTTTACAGTATGTATGTCTATTTATAAAGCAAAAGAGCAAGGCTGGCAACAGGGTTTAATTGACCACTAATACTTGGAGCAGACCTTATCACTTTCTTAGTTCTAAATTCACTCTTGTGTATTCCAAGTACTAGAAGATCAGTGCTGAAGGTTGATTAGAAATCACATTAGAACAGAAGGGAAGGGAAGATTCTGCTGCTTGGGTGAAATACAGAGCTGGGCTGATACAGTGAATCCACTATTGTGTTACTCACATTACTTTGGTGACCATCCATTCATCCATCTTGCTAGTCTTCTTCCAACCCCTATGATACCATTTTGTTGTTCAGTCGTTTAGTCGTGTCCGACTCTTCGTGACCTCATGGACCATAGCACACCAGGTCTTCCTGTCCTCCACTGTCTCCCGGAGTTTACTCAAATTCATGTTCATTACATCGGTGATGCTATCTAACCATCTCATCCTCTGCCCTCCCCTTCTCCTTTTGCCTTCAGTCTTTCCCAGCATCAGGGTCTTTTCCAGTGAGTCCTCTCTCCGCATTAGGTGGCCAAAGTATTTGAGCTTCAGCTTCAGCATCTGTCCTTCCAATGAGCAGTCAGGGTTGATTTCCTTTAGGATTGACTGGTTTGACCTCCTTGCAGTCCAAGGGACTCTCAAGAGTCTTCTCCAGCACCAAAGTTCGAAAGCATCAATTCTTCGGCACTCAGCCTTCCTTATGGTCCAACTCTCACAGCTATACATTACTACTGGAAAAACCATAGCTTTAACTATACGGACCTTTGTCGGCAAGGTGATGTCTCTGCTTTTTAATATGCTGTCTAGGTTTGCCATAGCTTTCCTCCCAAGGAGCAAGCGTCTTTTAATTTCATGGCTGCAGTCACAGTCTGCGGTGATCTTGGAGCCCAAGAAAATAAAATCTGTCACTGCTTCCATTTCTTCCCCTTCTATTTGCCAGGAAGTGATGGGACCAGATGCCATGATCTGGGTTTTTTTAATGTTGAGTTTCAAGCCAGCTTTTGCACTCTCCTCTTTCACCCTCATCAAGAGGCTCTTTAGTTCCTCTTCACTTTCTGCCATTAGGGTGGTATCGTCTGCATATCTGAGGTTGTTGATATTTCTCCCGGCAATCTTAACTCCGGCTTGTGATTCATCCAGCCTGGCATTTCTCATGATGTACTCTGCATATAAGTTAAATAAGCAGGGTGATAATATACAGCCTTGTCGTACTCCTGACGATACCATTACTACTAATGATACCATACTAATGATACCATACGTACTCTAATGATACCATTAGAGAAAGTATAATGTTAGACATGACTGTATTTAAGTTCCTTTAATAATATTGGTTTGGGCCTATAAAGTTGATAATGCCTGAACTGTATCTTCCTTCCTTCCTTCCTTCCTTCCTTCCTTCCTTCCTTCCTTCCTTCCTTCCTTCCTTCCTTCCTTCCTTCCTTCCTTCCTTCCTTCTATCCCTGCTTGGTTTCAAGAGGAGACATGGATTGATTAGCTTTATGTTATCTCTGCTCATTGTTGAACACTGACACGCAACACTGATGAACTGCTAAGTATTGTGGTTTTATTAAAAGAAGCTAGTTACTGTATCTGAAAGGATAATATTGATATATTTATATTCCTGTGTCCTTCTCATGAACATAAATATATTGTGGAAAGTATATCCTGTAGTATGGGGGATAAGAAATAAGGAGACTGGCTAATGTCAGAAGGGGGCTAGTGGTTTGAACAATTTTGGCATCATTCTCTGCCAATAAAGGACCAAAAAGTTGGAACATTGTCTGAACTAGCCAATCCTAAAACAGACATAAATGATAGGGATCCAATCCAAAGTAGCAAAACAGCAAAGATGGGAATGGATCAGCACCAAAAGACTTTGAAGGCAACAAGGACTTTGGAGGACATAGAAGTGCTGTGTTCCTACCTGTCTGGGAGAGGGACATTACCATCTATCTCATGATGTGTTTTGACCTCTCAACATGATTTGTTTATTTGTTTGCTTATTTATTTATAGGCCACCCAACTCCCAAATGACTCCAGGCAATTTACAACTAAGAATGCATATGCGTATGCGTATGCGTACACACACACACAAAATATAACTGTATAACTAACTGGAAGAGCAAACTATTCAAAACAGAGCAAAATAAAACAAATCAAAAGTACAAAAGAGGGCTCTAACCCTGTCCCTAATCCCCAGGAGAACAACCAGATTTGTAATGGTTTCCTAAACAACATAAGGATGGGAGCCACATGAATCACAATGTCCAGAATTTCTTTGCTTTTTCATTGACTGCTTCAATCTTTATTTCCCAACTAGGCTGAAGGCATAAGATACAGAGCAGAGTGGTCATTTGACTCTTGTATCTACAGTACACCTAGATATCTTCTTATGTTATAACTTTCTTACTGTTGACTACAATGCTTCTTATAAATTATATGCTTATCATGTAAACCTTGCAAAATTCTTTCAGTAAACTAAGAAAATATTTAAATGTGTTCTTGGCTTAAGTTTCACTGTCTAAAACTGCACCAAGGTATAGGAGGTTTTACTGTACTTCCTAGTACTGGAATATGTTGCTTGCATGAGTGCATGGGTTAGGTTGGGAGATTATATGAATGATGATGAGATAATAGCTCATCATCATTCATCATTGGCGATCACTCGTAGCCGAGTAAGATTGTCTTCCAAAGGTAAAATTTTAACGGTGGATCCATAAGTGGCTATAAAGGCCAATTCTGGATCCGCACAACCTCCCACAGTGAGGGCATAGGTTTCTGGGTGGGAGATGGTCATGATGAGGGTTTGCCTGACGTGCCTTCCTTTTAGCTCTTTTCTCCTTTTCGCCCTGTACTCTATTTATTAATGGCGCTATGGACTTTGAATAGCTCATAGAGGGGTTCTTGTGCCAGAGACATTTGGATATGAACTCTGGTCATTATGAATATCAGTCTGAATGCATAAGTATTATTAGCAGAAGGCATATGGTATGAAGTGTGGCTATCAGGGAAGTTGAAACTTTTCAGTATGACTGATTGGCAATTAACTGATAATCTCCCTGAGGTATGAGTAATGCAGATTTTGGCATCCAGGACTTAGTCTGTGGGTCTTTCAAATACCCAGAGGCCCTAAAGAAATTGCTAAACACTTCACATTGACAAACAATTTTAAGCACAATAAGTGGTATTTTAGTTGATTTCTTTTGGAGAAGCAATCTCCTAGCTGCCAGTCAGAATCACCCTTATTGTGTAACTAGTTTTATAGAATAGTTGCTGTAAGGTCCTTATTGTCTTTGAGGGCTCAATACAACATTAAAATGTGTTTCCTGATTCAGACAAACTATGGTTAATACAAAACCAAAACAAGTGTTTTGTTTTCTATTTATAAATTGTTCCTTGTTCAGCTTTTTATTTCTATGCTGAATATATTTTCAGTTTCCCTAAGGGCATTTAAATGTATTATTACTTAGCAGGTGCATTGAATAATTGTTTTAATTACTTTTCCTTTCCTTTTATTATTTTTGACTTTTTTTAAAAAAAATACAGGCCTCATTGAATGCTAAGGTTACAAATCTTTGCAGACTAATTGTCTTGCAGGTAGGTTAATGCAAAGATTATAATATTATTTTTCTCAAGATTTTTCTAATGAATGTAATATAATTTGGGACCATAATAATCTTCCTTATTAACAGTGTAGAAAATATTTACAAAAAATAAATAGCAAAGCTTTGCACTGAACTACATGAAAATTTCCTAGTTGAACCCCATCTAATGGTATGTTTCATAATATAATAAAAATTAACATTTAAAAAGACTAAAAAGCCAATTTAGTGGGGTATTCTGTTGGGTGGATTTCATTCAGGAACATGTGAACTTCGCAGTATGCACTACCTGGAGCCCCTTGATCACATAATTTGCCCCCTCCCCACATGTGCTTCACTTCTATGAGTGATATTAATTCACCACAAATAAAGACCAGTTCTGCAGAGACATTATACTGATGGCAGAGTTGTAAACTGTTACAGTACTGTATGCCTTTACTGATAATCTGATGAAAACACTGAAGAAAGTAAACTTTTACTAAACCTTGTCATTTGTGAAACTAAGCATATGGACTGCAAAATCTCCAGCTGTTATTATTCTTGCAGGCTGCCCTCATTTTCTTTTTGATATCTGCCCTGGAGAAGTGTTGATTAAGCAATCTTATTTTTTTTAACAAAATAAAACATTGCACAGGGCATGCGCTTGTATATTAATTCCATTTGATGCAAATGAAACTGCATTCAAAATTTCTTTGAAAGGAGAAGAGAGTTTAAAGATTTTTTTATGGGTAGAAGGCAGTACTCTGGCACTTACTTAGTAATGAAGCAGCCAAAGGAGTGTGTGGATGTTCTGGTTTTCATGGTACAATTATACTTTCAGTGTTTTGACACTCTCTGATTTCCTATGCATGAATTAAATCTTAATGGAAGTCATCATGAAGGAATTCTTCCCTTAAGTCCCCACCCCACCAGCAGTCCTACCAACATCACTAAAGAGGAGTCTTAACATGACTAACATATGGAAAATGTCTCATTCCCTGGACAAATTCAGAGAATTCATTCATTCCACTTCTCTACCCACAAATTTTGTGGAGAAATTTGCAAGCCCAACTGTGCCCAGCTCTAATTAATAGTGCAGCTATTAATTGCAAGGATTGAGAGAGAAAGAACAGAGGTGGATGACCAGGTATCCCTTTTTCTCAACAGATTTTTCAACAGAGAGATGAAGATCAGACAAGTAGTCAACAATGAAGTTGTTCTGTATTATTCTTTTTCAAGGACTCATTCACTTTCCCTTGGCAGTGCAAATAGTGAGTTCAATAAAAACTGTAGGATTTCCTCCAATGCTGAACAGAAATCATACAATCACGAAGTTGGTGGGCCATTGATTTTTACTTCTGCTCAGAGAAGGAATCAAACTAAAACATCTCTGACAGATTGTCTGTCCAGCTTCTGCTCGATCATGCCCAATGAAAGAAAGCCTACCACCTCCCTAGGAAATTTGTCAAAATAGTCAATAATGTTCTGACTATTAAGAGTTTGTTCTGACGTTTGATAGGCATCTGTCTCCCTACATTCTGGGCGGATAAAGCCATTGACTATTGACAACCCTACAAGAAATTAACAGTACAGTCACATCCCCACTCAGTCTTCTCTTCTAAAGGCTAAACAGAGTTGTAAGGATAAAATGAAGATGATGATGATGGTTAGATTTTTATCCTGCCTTTTTAGAAAGTTACATATACAGGTGACTTCCAGCTTTCAATAGTAAGAATATACAGCAATTCCCATAAACAAACCCTTCCTCTACATCAAACCATGATCACATTATTTCTATAAATCCTTCCATTAACACATATACAAATCTCTAATACAATTGCTCCTTCCCCTTACATATTATATATATATATATATATATATATATATATATATATATATATATATACACACACACACACACACACACACACATACTTCAAACTTCCCTCCCTCTTAAAAAACAATCAATTTAATTTTTTTTCTTCCTACTACTACTATTCTACATACTTCTGTCTACACAATAAGCATCAAATTGTAAAAACAAATAAATTGTCTGCCTTTATAATAAACAATCTTAACCTTATTAAACCTAAAAAACAATATAAAATATTATTATATCTTATCAATATCTTACAAATCTATAATCCTGTAAATCCTAATCAAAACCATAAGAAAAAAAATAATATTAGCCTCATTATCAATCTAATTAAATATTCTTAATTTTTATAAATTGTCTACCTTTATAATTAACAATCTTAACCCTATTATGCCTAAAAACAGTATAAAATATTATAATAACTTGTCAATACCTTTTAAGTCTTACAAATCAAAAATCCTGTAAATCATGTTAACCTCATTATCAGTCCAATTAAATATTTCTTAATTTTTTACCCCTCCTCAAAATATACCAGGGTATTTAAATATTTCACCATTATACCAAAAGCATTTTTTAACAAAGATCCAACAACCCAACAACCTCCAAAGATACAAACTTTCCAGCAAAAGAGAAAAAAACTCCCACATAACATACTCTTCTTTCCCATAACATTGATCCAGATAGTCATAACAGCATTCCCCAGCATGGCAGTTCCTTGTGCAATCTTAAAGTTAAACAATTGTTTTAACCCCCTAAACACCAATCCAGAGTCTTCAGCTGGGAATACTCCCTCACAGCAGTAATATCTCCATCTTTTCCAGCTTCTTCTTCCATCACAGTATTTTCATATAGTTGACCGATTTTAGCCAGAATCTCATCTCGAATGTCCCAAACAATCTGCATAATAACTTGACAACCCTTTGAAAAAATGTCTTTTTGCTGACAATGAAATTCTATGAAGTCTTCTTTAAAGTCTTCCATAGTTCAAACAGTAAATTATGGCACCCCCTAAAGAGTTAACTCACAGAAATAGAGGTTAGTGAATTAATCCAAAATTAACAAAGGAAAATATACTAGCAGACAACCCAAAGAAAGTAAACAGAAAGCCAAGAGTTTAAAATAAGAAATCAAAAGCAATGTGTAGGAAAACACTCTGTCCTTTAAATTCAGCACCAAAAATAGCAACAGAAAGGCAATCTTGCAGTTGAAACCCTCAATACAATTCAGATGGGAAAACAAGCCAGAACTATTTTTTATAGTTAAAAATCTCCAAAAATAACTATATTCACCAAGAGATTCCGCTTTTTCTTACTATAAAAAGCTTCCCTTAGGGTACAAAGCTTAAAAAAAACAAATTGGGAGTTTAAGAAATGGGAAGGCAGGACTTACTTCCCCTTTAAGGGGTTGCAAGCGTGGCTCAGAAGAGATGGAATCCCAGCCTCCTGGTGAATTCTTACCACTCAGTCGCAGACACTGTCCATGATCTCCTGGCTGCAACTCACCATCTGGAGGACAAATGGGTCAATTCTCAGCATTTTCCTTAATCTGGAGAAACACTTGGGGCTACAGAAAAATCTGCCTGTGCCCAGAAAAAACTGCCACGCTGCCAAATCTGCCCACAGAGTTTGCAGGCAAGGTTGTTCAGTCCACCATTTCCCACTGGAAGCCTAATAGTCTCTCCTTTCTAAAAGTCTTTTTTTCTTGTGTTTTTACACTTTTAGTTTTTTTTGTAGTTTTTTTTTTGTTTTGTTTCTCTGTAGGTTTTTATCCTTGTCTTTAAAAATAATAAAAAAATTATTGCAAAAAAAAAAAAGATTTTTATCCTGCTTTTTTAAAATATGTTTTGGTCAACACAAGGTGGTGAACATACCTAATACTCCTGCCTCCTATTTTCCCCACAGCAATGACCCTGTGAAGTGGGCTGGGCTGGGAGAGAGTAACTGGCCCAAGGTCACCCAGCTGGCTTTCGTGCCTAAATGAGGCCTAGAACTCAGAGTCTCCCCATTTCTAGGCCAGCATCTTCAAAACTACACCAAACTGGCTCTCCCCATTAAGCCACACTGAGGTTTTCAATAAAATAGAATATAAATAAAAACTCAGTCAGTCTACTAGTTAAAACCAATAGACACTATTTTTAGGAAAAAATGTTTTGTTTTGTTTTTTGTTAAGCAGGCTGTAATAATTATAAGCATAGCCCTCTGGAGGGGACATAGTTATGCAAACTGTTATTGGGTTTTATAGAAATGTATTTAACAGATTAGAGCTTAAGATAGCTGTAATTCTTGTAATTGTGTCAGTTGTATCATTGAAAGTGGCATCCCTGCAAAGGTTGCATTGGGGAAAAAATGAGTCTGCTAAAAAAAATTAAAAGCTCATGTGCTAAAGAATGAGAGAAGTGTTTTTCTTGCATTATGTATTCTCAGAACATTTCAATCATCATTATGAAATGCTTATTGAGTTATTGTTGGTTGCCAAGAGAAAAAGGCTTTTTGAAAGTTTGTCTTTTTAGGAAGCAATCTACATCTTCATGCTGGAGGATCAATCTCTCTCCAGGAAAGAGTCTCATTTGGCTATAATCATAATTATACTTGGTGGTGCAGGTAGTGGTGAAACTCAAAACTGACACATTCAGAAAGAAAAAAAAATCCCAGTTCAGAACTGTTTTGTCTTTGCACACCAACATGCCCCAAGCTATTGGGGAGGAAGTTAAATCAGTCTTCATCAGGAACTACTGGCAGCAGACATGGAACCACACACACACACACAAAAGTAAGAATCTCGATGTCCTTGGTAGTTTTGGAGGTTGCTTCCATAGAGCAGAAAATACAGCAGAAATATGAAGGCCAGTGAGAACAAAGAGAGTCATGGTTTTAAACATTTCTAGAAGCACTGGATGATGCTGTTTTTATCACAGCAATGTTTTGGGTTTAGTGGAAGCCTCACCATGATTCTCACACCATGAGATAAGCTTTGGGAAAGGGCAACAGGATTAACATGTGAGTGGTGGCTTACAGGAAAAGAAAGTGACCAAAACGTTATCAAGCTGGAAGGAAGAATGGTAGAAATCATGTACAATTTAAAAATAGGAGCACACCGAGATGGGGAGCTCCCTCAGCACTCATTGATGTTTCTGCCATTCCAGTTTTAAGGAAACTTCCCATCTTCTTCTCTCTGATAAGATTATCTCTATGATCCTGAGTGTATCATGAATATGCTTAACATATCCTTCAATTTATACTGAAAGTAGCATGAAAATAAGCAGCCATTCCCCAGCCTGGTACTTGCTAGGAGCTGCCATCCCAGCACATGTGGATACCAAGTTTGGAAAGCTTAGCATAAGATGTACACACTTTAATTTTGTAATAAGATCTGGCAGGATCACATGAGATTTTCTTCCCACACAATACCACACAATCAACAACTTCCCACTGGGATGACATGGGGAACTCTAACTCTAACTTTAACAGGGGTGTGGTAGCTCAGCGGGTTAAACTGCTAAGCTGTTAAGTCTGCCGACCATAAGGTCGGCAGTTTGAATCCGCATGGCAAGGTGAGCTCTTGTCACTAGCCCCAGCTTCTGCCAACCCAGAAATTCGAAAGCTAAGGCAAGTAGATAAATGGGTACCACTTACATGGGACAATATGCTGGTGTTCCTTTCGGGGGGTTGCCCTCGGACCGAGGAGGAAGATCTGGAGTCTCCCGCGGATGGCGGCTGAGGATGGCGGCAGAGGACGGCAGATCCCGATTAACAACTTCCAGGACGTCAGCAGCCGGCTCAGAAGCGAGGCATTCTGGGGCATGTAGTTCTGATGTCTGCGGAAGAAGAGCTGGTTCCCTTACCTCCTCCCTAATC
Source organism: Charina bottae (assembly GCA_023362775.1). Taxonomy (NCBI): domain Eukaryota; kingdom Metazoa; phylum Chordata; class Lepidosauria; order Squamata; family Charinaidae; genus Charina; species Charina bottae. Next base: position 172,660,567 of record JALMGJ010000003.1, on the reverse strand, counting down.
GCGCGGTTGTAACATTGTTAAAAAATAAATATATGAATTGTTAGTAATTGGATGTGTGATATTGTAAGCCTCCTAGAGTCCTCCGATAGGGAGGGGATAGGCGGGGTATAAATATAAATAAATAAATAAATAAATAAATAAATAAATAAATAAATAACACAACAATTTAATTGCCTTCATCCAGAGACAGCATATCCATAGATTCCATCATGAAAAACCAAATTCCCCATATGTGAAGCCATATCTTTGTATCCCTTTATAATATTTATTTATTTTATTATTCAGATTTATCACATGGAATTACATAAATTGAGATGACAGTGAATAGTTAAACTAGATTATGACTTTTCAGACTGCCAGTTTTCAAGATGATTTCTTGATTGGAGCTCCTACTTAAAATTCACCTAATGAATTAAACCGTCATTTCTTGAATATATCATACATAAAAATCTTAACCTTAATTTACAAACTAAAATGATCCATTCAGGGCACTAAGCCAAAAGTAAACAAACTCATGTTTGGGTTGAATGTGTGAACTCAGCCAACCTATTCAAGATAAAACGTATCTGCTCTTCTCTCCTGGTTTGGAGCCATTAAATTTCTTCAGGAGTTCTATGTAATTTTTTGTTTTGCTTTGTTTTTGCTGCCATGACAAATTCAGCATATTTCACATTATATGTCTTAAATCCAGTTGTATCCTCTACTGATCAAACCAGACAAATCTTAGATCATGTAAGAAGAACCAAGGGATGGGATTTTCTGGTTCTCACAGTTATTCAAATATACATATACATACACACAGACAATCCTAAAGGAAATCAACCCAGACTGCTAATTGGAAGGACAGATGCTGAAGCTGAAGCTACGGCAGAGGATGAGATGGTTAGATAGCATCACCGATGTAATGAACATGAATTTGAGTAAACTCCGAGAGACAGTGGAGGACAGGAAGGCCTGGCGTGCTATGGTCCATGAGGTCACGAAGAGTCGGACACGACTAAATGACTGAACAACAAAACAACAACACACAGACATCTGCCTCAGAGACAGTCCAACACATAGTGGCATGATGTAAGATGCAGGCAGGAAGGAGCATACACTGAATGGCACAACCAAGTATTTATTTATTTATTTTTATTTATTTATTCAATTTTTCACCGCCCAACTCCCTCAAAGGGACTCTGGGCGGTTTACAATTAAATAAAATATCAAACATTAAAATAACCAATTTAAAAATACAATAAATATAATAAAATCAAGATGGTGATGTCTTCTTTAAAACATTGGAAGGGCAATTCTAGGGCCATCCTACGATGTTAGCCATCCCCAGGAGTTTATGCTCTTCTTTCCGCCGGAGGCCTGTTGGCAAAGCCAAGTCTTGAGTTTTTTCCTGAAGTCCAGGAGTGAGGTGGACTGTCTTAACTCTGGGGGAAGAATATTCCACAGAGCAGGCGCTACTGCAGAGAAGACACGCTTCCGTGACCCCGTGAGATGGAATTCTTTCACCGATGGGGTCCGTAGCATGCCCTCCCTGCATGACTGGATGGGACGGGACAATGTAATGGGGATAAGACGGTCCCTTAGGTAACCTGGTCCAATGCCATGAAGGGCTTTAAAGGCCATAACCAACACCTTGAATTGCACCCGGAAGCAGACTGGAACCCAGTGCAGCTCACGTAACAATGGTGTTACATGTGTCCGATATGGGACTTCCAAGATGGTTCGTGTGGCCGCATTCTAGATCAGCTGAAGCTTCTGGATACTCTTCAAGGGTAGCCCCATGTAGAGCACATTACAGTAGTCTATATGTGAGATAGTAGCTGGCATTTTTTACAGGAACATCTGCACAATGTATGGACTAGACCCTCCCAAGTCCAGATGGGAGTTTACACAGAAGGTTGTGGAGAATAACAGGGCTAAGACCCTGTGGGACTTCCAGATCCAGACAGACAGGCAGGTACTGGCCAATCAACCAGACATCATGGTAGTAGACAAGGACCAGAAGACAGTCATGGTGATAGATGTAGCGGTGCCAAGTGACAGCAACATCAGGAAGAAGGAGTATGAGAAACTGGAGAAGTCTTGGGGCCTGAAAGAGGAACTAGGGAGGATGTGGAAATTGAAGGCCAAAGTGGCCCCAGTGGTGGTAGGAGCTCTTGGGGCTGTGACTCCTAAGCTGGGTGAGTGGCTCCAACAGATCCCAGGAGCAACATCAGAGCTCTCTGTCCAGAAGAGTGAAATGCTAGGAACAGGTAAGATACTGCACAGAACCCTCAAACACACAGGCCTCTGGTAGAGGACCTGAGGTTGAGAAAGACACATACCACCCATAGGGGTGAGAAGGGAATGTTACATAGACATAGACATAGACATAGACATAGACATAGACATAGACATAGACATAGACATAGACATAGACATAGACATAGACATAGACATAGACATAGACATCTTTCAAGATGGTTCAAAGCCAACAATAGTTTTGGGATGATCATCCTGAAATGGAAAGTAAGAACTTACTGCCTGACACAAAACTCTGCCCCTTTTATGAAATGATTATTATTGTCCATTACCAAAAAGTTTAGTATGATTATTTGACAATTCTTTACAATTTTCCTGAGGATAGAATTTCAACTTGCTTGGGTCAGAATCTGAATTTCTTGTTCTAAATTACACATATCCCTGACTTTGTAGGATGCTCCTGCATACTTCCTTTCTATATTCCTAAAAAAAGAAAGATTTGTATATACATGAATAGTTTTGACTAAAAGATGCTGGCATTTGCTGCTTAAGAATCATAAATGTCTTCTTACAATTATTAACAAAGAATGGTTATTTCAGTTATGTTTACTAGTGTGCTATATTTCATACTTTTATCCTCTTCAACAGTTCCCCACAAGAATGTCAGATTCAGAAATTCAGTGAGTTAATTCTATATAATATAGTCTAATGCTAGCAGAAAAGTATACCAGTCAATCCACATTCTGGATGGTTGACCTTTATTAAGTGACACAATAATAAATATTTGAATGAAAGAAATTGACTTCATAATATTGCTGAATGATTTTAAATAAATGCCATAATTTTGAAAAGCATCTAGTTCCTGACTGCATGAAACCAGAATACAAAGACAGCTCATTTGGAAGGTTTCCAGTTTCTGGATTTCTGGCTGTAGAAATGTCCATGATTCAGCTCCATATGGTAGCACTGGTAGTATCAGTAACCAAAATATTTGCATTTTGGCATATATGGTAATGTTAGGCTCATTCCATCAGAGGAGTGAACCAAAAGCTGTGGTGGAGGCACCAATTTGGAGTGTCACTTCAGCTGTTAAAACAACCTTCTTTTCCTGTTCCCAGGAGCTGAGATTTTTGCATTCTTGTACTTGTTCTAATTGCACTCCATTTAGGTGTATGACTACTGGTGAGCTATCAGTGGTTAGTACTTTAATCTTTTCCACATTGATGAATAGTCCAAATGGCCAGGCTCCACCCCTGAAGTCACAGAGGATATCAGGGGCTTCTCCTTCATCAGCAACAAAAATTGCAAGGTGTCAGGATGGAGGTTGAGTCCAAGGGGGAGGAGGGGGAGCCGACCGTTGAAAAGGCGGGAAAGGTTGAGGAAGGCGCAAAAATTGAACCAAGGGATGAAACAGCACAGAGCTTTTGGCGGCAAGATCCTAAGCTGCCGATTGGTGAAAGCCAGGGGGCGGATTCACTGCCACCTATCAGCACGTGAGAAAGGAGGGTGGAGAGAAGGGCTGAACAGCAAGAGGCGTGATTGGTCCCTTCTTATAAACGCCGGGAAAATTGAAGGGTTAAAAGGCGCCAGAAACCAGACCAGGTTGCCAGAGACAACCGTTCACACAGTCCTATGCCTACGCCTGTTCCCACCAAGAAGAGCCAAGACCACGAGCCTTGCCTTGCTGCCGTGCTGGACCCTGCCTTGGAGCCAGACCTCCCTTCCGTGCCTTGCCCTGTTACTACACTGGACCCTGCCTCTAAGCCTTGCCTTGCTGCCATGCAAGACCGCCTCTCTGTGCCTCGTCCCGTTGCTGCGGCAGACCCCGCTTTCAAGCCTTGCCTTGCTGCCAAGCAGAATTGTCTCTTCGCGCCTTGCCTTGTTGCCGCACCGGATTCCTTTTCCAAGTCTTGCCTTGCTGCCATGCCGGACTGCTTCTCCCACGCCTAGTCTTGTTGCCACGCCGGTTGTAGTTTCCCAGCCTTGCCTTGCTGCTGTACTGGACTGCTTCTCCACGCCTCGCCTTCTTGCCACGCCAGCTTCCGATTTCAAGCCTTGCCTTGCTGCCTCTCAGGACTGCCTCTCCACACCACGTCTTGGTACCATGCCAGACCCCGCTTCCACGCCTTGCCTTGTAGCCATGCAGGACTTTCCTTCCATGCCTTGCCTTGTTACTGCATCGGACTCCGATTCTAAGCCCTACCTGGGGGCCGCCCCAGCCTCACTCCGTATCTCACCTTGCCGCCATGTGGACCACCTTCCCACACCATGCCTGTCGCTGCACATCGCTATGACTACGTGCAAGTGAGCTATTAGCCGGTGTGGAATTATTGTATATTTTGCTGATAAATAAAAGGATTGTTTACTCATCACTTCCTGTGTCGAGTCTTAGTCAGAACAGGACACAAAGTAATGAACTGTGTCTGGCCAAATTCAACTCCACTGAACTTGTGAACTTGTGAAGACTTTTCTCATGATGGATCTACTGTAGTATTGAATAGCAATAGAGACATGGATGCATCCACAGAGTACCCCAGTGCAGACTGGGAAGCCTTCTGATCGTTCACTTTGATGCAAACTATGAAGGCTGAGCCATCAGCAAGTGCTTTCCAAAGGCTGTTCAAGGCAGCTGCAAAGTCAATGAATACTATGATAAGTTTGTGGCTTGAATCATGTCAACTGGATTTCTATTTTCTCAGTAGAAACGTTTCACTCCTTATCCAAGGAGCTTCTTCAGTCTGAGTAAAGTTAGTAAGGGAATCCTTAAATATGTTTCTAGGGTGGCTGTGTGACCTTGCACCTGGGGCTAGGTCATGGTTATTTTGAGATGTTTATTTCTAAGTCCCTTTATCATCTAAAGGAGGATCGTTAAGATTACCCTGCTGCTGTTGAGCTTGTGAAATGGTCTTAATCTTCCTGGGCACAGAAGACAAAGCAGGAAGGAAAATAGGGGAAAGGTTGTGCCTGAGGCCCCCACCTCTATTCAAGGAAGGATTTTCCAAGTTGGCATAAATGGATTCCTTGACCCCTCTCTCAAACCACCTATCTTCTCTGTCTAAAATGTGAACATTAATGTCCTCAAATGAGTGTCCTTTTTCCTTTAGATGAAGATAAACTGCTGACTCTGGTCCTGTGGTGTTACTTCTCCTGTGTTGGGCCATCCTCCTGTACAAAGGTTGTTTGGTTTCTCCAATGTAGAGTTCAGAGCACTCCTCACTGCACTGGATTGCATACACTACATTGCTTTCCTTGTGTTTTGGAGTTTGATCTTTGGGGTGTACAAGCCTCTGTCTCAGTGTGTTGGTGGGTTTGAAATATACAGGTATGTGGTGTTTGCCAAATATCCGTTTTATCTTTTCAGACACGCCAGCCATGTAAGGAATGACCAGGTTCTTCCGTTTACTCTGAGTCTCAGCCCTATCTGTCGCTGTTTTAGGTCTGGTAGACTTAGATTTAGTGAAGGCCCAATTTGGATATCCACAGGCCTTCAGAGCTGTTCTCAGGTGCTGCTTTTCATTCTTTTTGGAATCCATGGAGGTGGGGATGGTTTCTGCTCTGTGTGATAATGTCCTGATGACTCCTAGTTTGTGCTGCAGTGGATGGTGGGAGTCAAACATCAGGTATTGATCTGTGTGTGTGGGTTTCCTGTAGATCCCTATTTCTAGCTTGCCACCGGTCCCAATGAGGACTTCAGTGTCTAGGAATGCCAGTCTGTTGTCCTTGGTATCTTCTCTGGTGAACCTAATGTTGGCATCTATAGTGTTTATATGGTCCGTGAAGGCCTGTACTTCCGGGGCCTTGATTTTGACCCATGTGTCATCCACATACCTAAACCAGTGGGTGGGCACCGTTCCCTGGAAAGAGAAGAAAGCACTCAACACTTTGGTATGCATATGTGTGTAAACCAGTGTTTCTCAACCTTGGCAACTTTAAGATGTGTGGATGTCAGCTCCCAGAACTCCCCAGCCAACATGCTTGGTCAATTTCATTTTCTAGCCGAAACCACAGGAAGAGTGGTAAATTGCTGTTCAAAAAATTGACCAGCTGAGAGGTCAGTGCAGTGGAGATCAGGATTAACCAGAAGGGAAGTCTCTCATTTCCTCATGTGAGTTCCTTCCCACTTTGCCTCAACCCTTACTCCACCCCTGTGAACTGACAACTGAGCTATATTGGAGATGGGTCAATCTTCCTATGATGAATAAAACTCTGTTGCACTAGTTTATCTGACCATGAATGTTTCTCATAATTTTATGGCATTTTAAATTTTATGATACAGACTCTGCTACCACTAGTACATTAGAATAAGCTATTGTTTCCTGCAAGTACATAACATTTGAATACTAAATGTGCAACCTTAAAGACTTATGTAGATTCCCTGGGAAGCCCTTACTGGGCACAAATCTCTGATGTGTGTATTCACGTTTCAGGACAAGCATCTGTTAATACTTAATATGCTTGCTGGAAGGGGGAAAAATCAGTGCAATAGCATAGCAAATTTGATTCCACATAATCATCAGCTTGTGGTTAAAGTGGGAAAGATAAGCACTCCAGATCATTCAAGCATGCCTTCAGCAAACTGGATTTTGCTTTCAGTGTTGCAGTTCACTGCATCTACTTTCATCTTCTTTAATAGATGTAATCTTTGCAGAAGGCAGACACTGGGCCAAAAGTTATCAAAGTTCTCCCCTTTGCCTAATCATTCTGTTATTCTCAAACTGCCTGGGAGAAAATGATGAAGGATGTTTATTTACAGGTACTGTATTTCTACTGTTCATGCTACTCTGTAAACAGAATCACTTCAAGATCCTATACAAAGTTTTGTTTTTGAGTCTTTGGGAATCATTGCAGAGCAGCAGTAGTAGTCATCACTTGTAATTTCATTTTGACAGATGACTACTTTGTCTTACTGGGAATTAAAAACATGTTTTTCAGCGGAATGCTCTGGTTTCCTGCATTTCCCAAATCTTTGCTGCTCACTGATGCTACATGCCTGATAACTCTTTTTCAACTTACCTGAAGGGTACTTCTGTTGAGTAGAGACACTCCAAAGCAAAATCAATCTCACTAATGGTGGGGAGAATTGTATCACCTCAGTTGGTACTACAGGTTATTTAGCATAAACATATGTGCTCTCATTAAGGGCTATCTATAGCCTGCTTCAATGAGTCACTTGTGTAAGAGGTTTTGTTTATAAATCTGAGACTAATTTCCCCAGTCTCTTCTTTCTGCATCACAGCAAAAGCACGCCAATGTCACTGCACAGGCAAACCATTTTTCTTCAGAGCATGATTCAAAACCATTAAGCAAAGTTTTTCTCAGTAACGTAATAAATATCACAAGGTAAAAGATAGTAACATCAGGTCCAGCCCCAGAGGTTCTTTTTCTGATTACCATCTTTAAGACTAACCCCCCAAAAAGTATTGAAAAGTTGTTTCCTCATCAGCAAAAGTTCATTCCTATGACCAGGGCATTATTAGCTGTTTCAGCTATTTCTCTCTTAATTGCAGCTTTATATAGTGGATTTGTTGCACCAATCAGATTTTGACAGGATACTCTATGGTAGGGATGGCCAGGGAGCTCACTAAATATTTTAAGAGACTCCACTGTGGATGAGGCAACAAAGAAAAGGCTGTCAGGCTGTTTTTTCTTCTTTTTTCTTTTTTCAGAACTTGTTGTTGTTGTTGTTGTTGTTCAGTGGTTTAGTTGTGTCCGACTCTTCATGACCTCATGGATCATAGCACGCCAGGCCTTCCTGTCCTCCACTGTCTCCCGGAGTTTACTCAAATTCATGTTCATTACATCGGTGATGCTATCTAATCATCTCATCCTCTGCCGTCCCCTTCTCCTTTTGCCTTCAGTCTTTTCCAGCATCAGGGTCTTTTCCAGTGAGTCCTCTCTTCGCATTAGGTGGCCAAAGCATTTGAGCTTCAGCTTCAGCATCTGTCCTTCCAATGAGCAGTCAGGGTTGATTTCCTTTAGGATTGACTGATTTGACCTCCTTGCAGTCCAAGGGACTCTCAAGAGTCTTCTCCAGCACCACAGCTCGAAAGTATCAATTCTTCGGCGCTCAGCCTTCCTTATGGTCCAACTCTCACAGCCATACATTACTACTGGGAAAACCATAGCTTTAATTATACGGACCTTTGTCAGCAAGGTGATGTCTCTGCTTTTTAATATGCTGTCTAGGTTTGCCATAGCTTTCCTCCCAAGGAGCAAGCGTCTTTTAATTTCATGGCTGCAGTCACCGTCTGCAGTGATCTTGGAGTCCAAGAAAATAAAATCTGTCACTGCTTCCATTTCTTCCCCTTCTATTTGCCAGGAAGTGATGGGACCAGATGCCATGATTTAAGTTTTTTTAACGGTGAGTTTCAAGCCAGCTTTTGCACTCTCTCCTTTCACCCTCATCAAGAGGCTCTTTAGTTCCTCTTCACTTTCTGCCATTAGGGTGGTATCATCTGCATAGCTGAGGTTGTTGATATTTCTCCCGGCAATCTTAACTCCGGCTTGTGATTCATCCAGCCCGGCATTTCTCATGATGTACTCTGCATATAAGGTAAATAAGCAGGGTGATAATATACAGCCTTGTCGTACTCCTTTCCCAATTTTGAACCAATCGGTTGTTCCATGTCCGGTTCTAACTGTTGCTTCTTGACCCGCATACAGGTTTCTCAGGAGACAGGTAAGGTGATCTGGTACTCCCATCTCTTTAAGACTTTGCCACAGTTTGTTGTGATCCACACAATCAAAGGCTTTAGCGTAGTCAATGAAGCAGAAGTAGATGTTTTTCTGGAACTCTCTTGCTTTTTCCATAATCCAACGAATGTTGGCAATCTGATCTCTAGTTCCTCTGCCTCTTCGAAACCCAGCTTGCACTTCTGGTAGTTCTCGGTTCACATACTGCTGAGCCTAGCTTGTAGGATTTTGAGCATAACCTTACTAGCATGTGAAATGAGCTCAATTGTACGGTAGCTTGAACATTCTTTGGCATTGCCCTTCTTTGGAATTGGAACGTAAACTGACCTTTTCCAATCCTGTGGCCACTGTTGAGTTTTCCAAATTTGTTGGCATATTGAGTGCAGCACTTTAACAGCATCATCTTTTAGGATTTTAAATAGCTTAGCAGGGATACTGTCTTCTCCACTAGGTTTGTTGTTAGTAATGCTTCCTAAGGCCCACTTGACTTCACTCTCTAGGATGTCCAGCTCAAGGTCAGTGACCACCCCATCGTATTTATCAGGGACATTAAGATATTTCTTGTATAGTTCTTCTGTGCATTCTTGCCACCTCTTCTTAATCTCTTCTGCTTCTATTAGGTCCCTGCCTTTTTTGTCCTTTATCATGCCCATCTTTGCACAAAAGGTTCCCTTGATATCTCCAATTTTCTTGAAGAGATCTCTAGTCTTCCCCATTCTATTGTTTTCCTCGATTTCTTTGCGTTGTTAATTTAAGAAGGCCTCCTTATCTCTTCTTGCTATTCTCTGGAAATCTGCATTCAGTTGGTTATATATTTCCCTTCCTCCCTTGCCTTTTGCTTTCCTTCTTTCCTCAGCTATTTGTAAAGCCTCATCAGACAGCCACTTTGCTTTCTTGCCTTTATTTTTCTTTGGGATTGTTTTAGTTGCTGCCTCCTGTACAATGTTACAAACCTCCATCCGTAGTTCTTGAGGCACTCTGTCTACCAGATCTAATCCTTCAAATCTATTCCTCACCTCCACTGTATATTCATAAGGTATATGATTTAGGTCATACCTGAGTGGTCTAGAGGTTTTCTCTACGTTCTTCAATTTAAGCCTAAATTTTGCAATAAGAAGCTCATGATCAGTGGCTGGGGCATAGACTTGGATCACTGTGATGTTGAATGGTTTTCCTTGGATTCGAACTGAAAGCATTCTGTCGTTTTTGAGGTTGTACCCCAGTACTGCCTTTCCCACTCTTTTATTGACTATGAGAGCTATTCCATTTCTTCTTAGGGATTCTTGCCCACAGTAGTATATATAATGGTCTCCTGAATTAAATTTGCCCATTCCTGTCCATTTTAGTTCACTGATTCCCAAGATGTTGATGTTCAATCTTGTCATCTCATGTTTGACCACATCCAGCTTACCTTGATTCATAGATCTTACATTCCAGGTTCCTATGCAATATTGCTCTTTACAGCATCGGACTTTCCTTCCACTTCCACTTCCAGACACATCCACAGCTGAGCGTCCTTTTGGCTTTGGCCCAGCCGTTTCACTCTTTCTGGAGCTATTCAGAATTGCCCTCCGCTCTTCCCCAGTAGCATATTGGACACCTTCCGACCTGAGGGGCTCATCTTCTGGCGTCATATCTTTTAGCCTTTTGATACTGTCCATGGGGTTTTCTTGGCAAGGATACTGGAGTGGGCTGCCATTTCCTCCTCCAGTGGACCACGTTTTGTCAGAACTAGGGTAAGTCTATTGTATGACTTATACTATGGTTTTTTGTTTTTCTTTTTGTTATTTTCTACATCAAAGCAGTAGTACCAGCTTTCAGCAGTTCTGGTCAGAATTGAGTCTAAGTTCCATTTATACACAGCTCTTTCCAGAAAGCATTCTTGTTCGTGGTCTGTTTACATTGATTGTTCCAATCTGCGTAATTAATTTGGTATTCAAAGGAAATAAAACATATGGCTCCCATAAAGAAACCATTAGTCTGGTGGAGGTAAATCAAACCACAGCTAGAAGAATTGCCTTTGCATAATTTGGGGGCATTCTTCATTGAAGGATTGAGATCTCATCAATGACTTCATTTTCTATGCCTTCAAACTCCATAGAAATAATATTCCCAATCCAATTGGAAAGACCAGATATAAATATTACAGGTTACATCTATGGAATAAACCATACTCATAGAAGTCATAGAATTGATGTATCAACCTTAGACCACTGTCCGATCCTGCACCATTTAGCTGAAAAAATACACAGTACTGCCCACCCTTTTTTCAGACTTTGTGGATTTCAAATCATATTTTGATCTAATTCCAAGAGGAGGCTTTGGGAAAAACTTCAGGGATCCTCAGTGGATAAAATATTGTTCCTTCTTATCCAGACTCTTTATTCTAATACTTCATTGAGAGTCAGATGCTTCCCCAGAGGCATTTTTCTGGAACTCTTTCCACAAAAAGAGGGTAAGGCAAGGGTACATTCCAGCCCCCTTATTTTTCAATCGGTACATTAATTCAATCATTCAGGCTCTCTCATCTTCTAAACATCACTCTCCAATGTTAGCAGATTGGGCAATTCCAGCTTTGCTATATGCAGTTGATGTAGTAATTCTATCTGTCTCCCAGGTGGGAATGAGAAGGGCATTGAGGGCTTTGGTTTTGCTTAAAAGAACAACATGTAGTAAATTATAAAAAACCTAAAGTGCTAGTCTTTGCATGACATAAGAGTAGGATGCATAAATGGCAAATTAATGGGACCCCAATAGAGCAGGTATGTACTTATAAATACTGTATCTTGGAGTGCAGTTCCAGGCTTCCTTATCTTGGAGTACACATTTCTCTTATCAGGCAACTGTTGCCCAATGAAGTTCCACAGCTGTCTTAAGATTCTTCCATTCAAAGGGGGCACATTTTATTCCTGCAGCTTGCCAAGGTTGTTTCTCAGCTTCTTTATTGTGTTGAGATTTGCATTTTTACAAAGTTTAATATCCTGGAAGCTGTCCAGTCCAAATTTATAAGAGTTATACTTCAAAGATGCATCAAGAATACTGCCTTGTGGTTAGAGACAGGTTTGGTTTCTATCACCTTAATTTCTGGTTAAAATTTATTTTTTTCCCCTGTGAGTCTGGCTCCACTGGTTCTCAGAGACCATTTTAAATCACCCTGGCTAACAAAAGCTAATAGCAAACTCCAGTCCTTAGGACTTTCTTTGTAAAGTCTCTGCCCATCAGGGCTTGAAAATGCCAGCAGCCATCTTAAGCAATGTATCTGGGATATTGATTTTCAAACTGGCTTAAGCCTAGTATCCAACCCTACAGTTTATGGATTCTTCTCAAATGGGCACGTGCCATAATCATCTCTCTCTTCAATTCTAATTCTGAAATATTGTCAGGCTTTTACCTTGGCCAGGTTGGATGCACTACCCTCTGCAGTTCTGTGGGGGCAGTATAAAAACATCCCTTTTCAGCAGTGCGTATATCCATGTGGAGATGGCTCTGTGGAATCCCTAAGCCATACATTCCTTTTTTGCTCTCTATAGGGAATCAAGGAAGATATATATTTATCCCGTTTTAAAGAACTACCCTGGTAGAGAGCACAATGTCTATCTGCCACTGCTTCTATCTGACCAGGACCCTGCCATATCTTTCCAGGTTGCCTGATTTTGTGCTATCATTTGTTGTATCTGTCCTACCTACGGTTGAAGTTTAGCACACATTTTGGTGATTGCCGCTGCTATTTGTACTACAGTTACTGTAATAATGTATTTTCTGTAATTTTATTGTATTTTATGTCTACTTTTTAGTTTTATTAATAATTATAGGTTCATGTATTTTTTTATTGTAGTAGTCTCTGGACTAAAGGCCATAATAAAGGTTTTTATTTGATTTGATGTATTTAAAATCATAGGAAGGAACTCATAAAGCTTTAACAAAGTTTTATCAAAGGACTTTGACCTAGCTTTTATTCTAATGTGCCCCACAACATTTTGGTAGGAATATAATGGGCTCAGAGGAGAGTAAGAACCATTTAGAGTGTTCTGGATTCCTTGGACCAGAGATGTGCAACCTTTATTAACCACACTTCCCAAAAGCAGATGAAAAGAAGGGCAAAGAAGGCCTAGGAATAAACATTAAATTTGTTTTGAGTTCAAAAAAATATTTATATCAAATAAAAACAAACCAATGCAGATAATTTTATCTACTATACCAGGGCTTTCCAAAGTTTTCCCGTGGCGACACACCAATCGCCGTTGGTGTGTCGCCGCGGGAAAACCTGGAAGTGCCGCCATTGCGGCAGCGCGCAAAAACCCGGAAGCGCTGCTGCCGCTTTCGGGTTTTTGCGCGCCGCCGTTGGTGTGTCGCCGCGGGAAAACCCGGAAGCGCTGATGATGATCAGCGCTTCCGGGTTGTGTGGCGACACACCAGATTGTGTGTGGTGACACACTTTTGTGTTGCGACACACAGTTTGGAAAGCTCTGTACTATACATTTAAAGGGGGAAGGGAAGAGTTTGGGGAACTGCATCTAAAGCTTGGCATGGGGGGAGCTTTGCAGACCTGAGGTCACAGGTTGTGCACTCTTCCTCTGATGAATGGTTGCATTAAAATTCCTTTAAGTGTGATGCATAGAAGAAATACTGCCTTCCAGGAGCATTTGTAATACAATGTAAGCAATGTAATGAGATTTTAATCAATATTCAAAAACCATCAATGGTTTCAGAAAAGTAATGCCCAAATCTAAACACTTTAACATTTCTTAATAATGCCCCTCCTAATTCTAAATTAGCTGCTGTTATCTCAAAATGCCATCTGTTTGTTTTAAAGGAGTTTTCGGAGTGCAATGTTATCAAGATTATCAATGTTATCAGCCAGGTCAAACCCAAAAGGTTAAATGAAATTATAAGGCTGTAGGACAGTTATCTGCCCTACCATTGTTCTCCTTATCAACATGCTGAAGAGAGTCTCAAAAGGATAAAATCTCTGACTCTGGTCCAGTCTGTTAATAATTAAACCACTTCAGTTTAAGCAGAACCACTTAAAAAGTCTGGTCTATCTTCAGTTTTGAGAGCTTTTGAGGGTCAAGCTGAATGTGAACTGCACTGCCTACAATCTTAAATCCATTTCCCATTACTTCTCCATTTACCTGGACAAATAAAGGTAAGTTTCCACTTAGAAGCTGATCCATCTGCAAATCTCCTCAAAGATTAGAGACTTGCTCCATGCTTTATCTGAGCTTTAAAATCAAATGGTTTTATGTGCAGTACTTAAACAGCTAACATTGCCTCCGTGTTTAGCAACAGGTTTGTGTACATATAGCACATATTGCTGAAATGCCATATCATTTGCTAGGGAAAAGATGAAAGAGGTAGCTCAACATCACCCCATAGGAGTGGAGCCCCTTATTACTTCCAAGCTGATGAAAACCTTACTGTATACTGCATTGCTTCATATGTTGAAATATATTTCACATTTTCAAGTGTTATATTTGTAGTAACTGTATTATGTTAAGTCTGCTTTCATTAGGTTTGTAATTTATTCATTCTGTGTATTACAGTTTCTTTTTTTCCCTTTGGTCAAAAGAAACAGAAGCAACAGAAAGGGAAAGAAGTTGCACGGTATGCTAAAAATGTGCACATCAACATAGAAATTAAAGAGAATGAACTTGGTATTGTTATAGTATCTGGAAAAACATAAATAGAAGAAGGGATAAAAACAACAGTTACTGATGTCCACCACTGGCCACCCAAGAAGGAAAGATGTGGACAATGTTTTCCAAAAGCAAACAGCAGATTTTTCAATGAGGCGTGAAGCACAAGAGGTGATGGGTGGGGAAGTTTAGTTACTCCGTGATCTGTCTTGCTGACAACTTTCTCCTTCAAAAGGCAGAACTTGGCACAAGGAAATTTTGACAATCCTAGTCAACAGGCAAAGTGGAAGTAGTGGGAATTTTGGTGGAAAGGGTATTGCTGAAATTCTTATATATAGGAATTTCTGGCAGTTAAACTCATATATTAGGCTTCAAATAAACAGATACTAATCAACACAGAGCAATGACAAGGAGTATTCCAACACAGGTGAAATTCATGGGAAAAGCAGCCTAGATGGGCGAGAGTTCCTAAAAAGATATACTAAAGGACGATCCAGTGAGGGGGAAAAAGCATAGAAAGAAAACAGAGGAAGCCAGTGTGGGTGTAGAAAAGTCTAGTAAACCAGTGTTTCTCAACCTTGTCAACTTTAAGACATGTGGACTTCAACTCCCAGAATTCCCCAGCCAGAATGTAAACATAAGTAAAAAAGAGGTATGGGTGACAAGTGAAATACAGAGTCCATAAAGGTAAATCAGATTTATAGGGATATACATCTCTCTCTCTAAGCATTTTGAAATCAATAGCCCTGTGCAAATGAGCTCTGATTCAATTCAAATATGGCATGACTTGATTTGAGTTTGCAATTTAAGGTCTGAGAGAAAAGTCATTCAAGTCACTTGTAGATCTGAGATCTGACTGTTAAAAAAAATCATCTGCAGAGTGTCAAGGGAAACATCAAAATGCTTGAAGCTTCTTCTTCTTTTTTTGGCAGAATGGGATGAAAACAACTAAGACAGTAGACCATTTTAAGGGCAGACATTCTACAAAGCTTCAGCTGGATACCTTCAAGCATTTCGCTGCAATTGTTTTTTGAAATATTTCCCTTGTACCTCGTTTTGAGGCAGGATGAAGAAAGGATAGCCCAAGAGCCTCAGAACTATTCAGCAAAAGTCTTTAGAAAAGTTGTGCAGAAAGTTTCATATTTGAATTTTAGAGCAAAAACTTTCAAAAACTGTTTTAAAAAGCAATTTCTTATCTTTCATTTGTCTGGTTTGGCATGACATTGAAGGTGATTGCCCTGGAAGGTAACTTAACTTTCCTGCTTCTGATCAACAGGTTTCAAATTTTATTAGATTTTAATTTTACATAGATAAAAGTTTGAAACAGAAAAGAAAATGGAAATACAAATCAAGAAAAGAGAAAAGATAAAAAAGTGTAGTAAAGGAAAAAAGGAAAAAAGATAAAGCTGAAACATAGAATTTGGTCAACTTCCGATTTGTATCTGGTCATGGTATTTTAAAATTTTTATCTTACATGCTAGGTCTATATATAACATTAAAGAATATTTCTTGTCTATTACATCAATATATATATATTTTAATCTTCAAATCCCCATATAAGCTTTGCCCCTCCCGCATCTTGTAAATAGTCAGTTAATGGTTTCCACTCTTTAAGAAAATAATTATTTGGATTTTCTTTTAATAAACATGTCAGTTTATCATTCTCTGCCATATCCATCAATTTTAACATCCAATCTTGTATCGTAGGCGATATCTGGTTTTTCCAATTTTGTGCAAAAATAAGTCTTGCTGCTGTAATCATGTATTGCATAATCCTTGTAAATTGCTTCCCAGGTTGTCCATCAATTATTCCCAGTAAAAAAAATTCCGGTTTAAATGGAACTCGAATTTGTAATATATTTTGCATCAATGCATGTATTTGAGTCCAAAATTTCTTTGCAATCTCACATGTCCACCACATATGGTAAAAAGACCCCTCTTTTTTTTTACATTTCCAACATAAGTTGGAAACATTTCCATACATTTTAGAAAGTTTTTGTGGGGTCATATACCATCTGTACATCATCTTATAAAAGTTTTCTTTTAAATTATAACACCAAGTAAATTTTAACCCTTTGGTCCACATATCTTCCCATTGTTGCATTTGAATATTATGGCCAATATTTTTAGCCCATTTAATCATACAGTCTTTAACTTGTTCCTCTACCATTTCACCTTTTAACAATAATTTATACATTTTTGCAATTAGATGATCATCTGTCTCACATAGTTGTATCTCAAATTCCGATTTGGTTTGTTCAAATTCAAGGTCTTTCTTATCTAATTTAAATTTCTCTACGAGCTGCATATATGAAAGCCATTGAAAACTGTATCCCTCTGATACCAATTCTTCTATTGATTTAATTATATATTGTCCTTGTTCTTTCTTTAAAAAGTCTTTGTAGGTTAACCATTTATCTTTATTTCTTACTTCTGTTCTATAGAATGCTTCTTGTGTAGAAATCCATAAGGGTCTTTTATAACATAAGATTAATTTATATTTATTCCAGATTCTTAACAAGGATCTTCTAATATAATGGTTTTTAAAGTCCACATTAACTTTAACTTTATCGTACCACAAATATCCATGCCATCCATATCTTAATTCATGTCCTTCCAAATTCAATAATTTTTCATTTTTCAAAACTATCCATTCTTTAATCCAAACCAAGCAACAAGCAGCATAATATAATTTCAAATCCGGCAGACCTAGTCCTCCTCTTTCTTTAGAGTCTTGCAAGACTTTATATTTTACTCTTGGTTTTTTCCCTTGCCAAATAAACTTAGAAATATCTCGCTGCCATTGTTTAAAAGGTTCTTCTGATGCCAATATAGGTAGTGTTTGAAAAAGATATAAAATTCTTGGCAAAACATTCATTTTAATTGCTGAAATTCTACCTAATAATGATAATTGCAGTTTTTCCCAATGTTCCAAATCTTTTTTAATATCCATCCAAAGTGGAATATAATTATTCTTAAACAGCTTAACATTTTTAGTTGTTAAATATACTCCCAAATATTTTACTTTTTCTTCCATTGAATATCCTGTTATTTCTTTCAATTTCTCTTGTTGGTGGTAATCCATATTTTTGGTCAAAACTTTTGTCTTCTGTAAATTCACTTTGAACCCTGCTAGCGACCCAAAGTCTTTTAGTTTCTGTATTAATATTTCAATTCCTTCTAGTGGATTCTCCAAAGTAATGACTAGGTCGTCAGCAAATGCTCTTAGTTTATAAACTTCTTTTTTAACTTTAATACCATGGATACCATCATCTTGTCTAATATCTCTAAGTAAAACCTCTAATACCAATATAAACAAAAGTGGAGATAATGGACAACCTTGTCTAGTACCTTTTTGTATTTCACATGGCTTACTAAATTCTCCATTAACAATTATTTTGGCAAATTGTGGAGTATATATTGATTTAATCCATTTTATAAAATTTCCTCCAAAATTCATATTTTCCAAAACTTTGAACATAAAAGGCCAATTTAAGTTGTCAAAGGCTTTTTCAGCATCAATAAATATCAAGGCAGCTTGTTTATCATAGTGTTGATCCAAATATTCAATTACGTCTACTATGTTTCGGACATTGTCACGAATTTGCCTCTTGGGTAGAAAACCAGCTTGGTCTTGATGAATAAAATCCTTAAGTATATTCTTCATTCTTTCTGCTAATATCGTTGTAAATATCTTATAGTCATTATTCAATAAAGATATTGGTCTGTAATTTTTAGTTAATGTTAAATCCTGTTGTTCTTTGGGTATCAATGTTATATGTTCTTCTTTCCAAGTTTCAGGCATAATTCCTGTTTCCAAAATAGAATTCATAGTCTTCTGCAAAGGTAGACATAAATCCTCTTCAAAACATTTCTAGTAGGCTGCTGACAATCCATCCGGTCCAGGAGCTTTTCCACTACTAATTTTCTTAAAAGCTTTTATCAATTCTTCTTTTGTTATAACATTATTTAATGTCAATCTTTGTTGGTCATTAAGAACAGTTAGTTTTTGTTTATTCAAATATTCTTCAATCTCATCCAAGTTGACATCTTGTTTTTTATATAATTTAGAATAATAGTCATGAAAGGTTTTTTGAATGTCCATATTATTCACCAGAGTTTTTCCTTCATGTTGAATATTAGTAATCAAATTCTTTTGTCTTTGTTTCCTCAATTTATAAGCCAGCCATCTACCTGGTTTATTTGCATATTCAAAATATTTTTGTTTTGTAAATTTCATTTGAGTCTCTATCTCTTGAGTTAATATCATTGATATTTGCTTTTGTAGAAATTTAATTTGAGTGAGCAAAGTGTCATCCATTGGTTTATCTCTCAAATCTAACTCTTTACTTTTAATTTCATCTAAAATCAATTGAATTCTTTTTTGTTTTTTCTTCCTCATTTGAGCATTGTATTGAATAAAATAACCCCTCATATATGCTTTACTGGCTTCCCATACAGTTTGAATATTAGTCCCTTTGTTCAAATTAAATTGAAAATATTCTCTTAATTTTTTTTTGCATACATCAACTACATCATTATTCCGTAGTAGCGACTCATTCAATCTCCATCTAAATACATTCCGTTTCCCTTTAAGAGTCAACATTACTGGATTATGATCTGATAAAGTCTTAGGTAATATATCAACTTTGTTAATATCCATCATCAAATTTTTAGATATCAAGATCATATCTATTCTAGAATGTGATTTAAATCTCTCTGAATAATATGTAAATTCTCTGGAAGTCCCATTCATACATCTCCAAATGTCTTGTAAATCCAACATCTCTTTCAAGTCGAAAAATGTTTGTGGCAATTTTCCCTGTGTTTGCTTCACTTCTTTTTGTGACTGTCTATCCAATCTGGGGTAAATTACCCCATTCCAATCCCCCATGAAACACCAATTGTCATAAGTTAAGTCCAAAAGTTTATCCATCAGGTTTTTATAAAATACTCCTTTATCCATATTCGGTGCATAAAGTCCAACTATCAGTGTTTTAGTTCCTTGTATGTTAATTTCTACTACAATATATCGACCCTCTTCATCAGCTAATATCAATTTTGGGTTTAACTTTGGTTGTACGTATAAGACTACCCCTTTAGTTTTTTTATATCCAGCCGAAATAAATTCTTCTCCAAGCTGTTTTTGAATCAAATATTTAGTATCTTTTTTACAAATATGAGTCTCTTGTAAACAACTTATGTCCAATTTCTGTTTTTTCAAAAAATGAAATATCTTTCTTCTTTTTTGTGGAGCATTGGCTCCATTAATGTTCCATGTCAGATATTTAAGTTCCATTGGTGTTTTATTCTTTAAAATCCCTTTGTTAAGTCCACACCTGTAGCTCCTTTCTCAGATAGATCTTCAGTCTTCTCTTTGTCTTTCGATGTTTCTCCTCCTTTTGTCAATTCTCCTTCTGGTAAACCCATTTCTTTCTTGTATTTCTCTAAAAAAGCTTTTGCTTTTAAAATGGAAGTTATTTTGAATCTCTGTCCTTTAAACTCAAACGATACGCCTTCCAATTTTTCCCATCTGAATGAAATACTATGTTGCCTTAATTTGTCTGTAAGGAAAGAATAGTCTCTTTTCCTAATTATTCTCAAGGGAATTTCTTTTAATACAATTATTTCCTTCCCTTCTATATTTAATCTAGTATTATAATGTTTCCTTAAGATTTGCTCTTTTGTCACTTTTCTTACAAAATATATCAATATGTCTCTAGGGACTTTTCTTTCCTTAGCATAACGTGAGTTTACTCTGAATACCTTGTCTATCTCCAAATCTAAATCTTGTTCTCTTGTCTCCAAAAATTTAGCCAATTCAAAAATCATCCTTTCTCTCACATTTTCATCTACTTGTTCTGGAATTGCTCTAAATCTCAAGATGTGCTCCTTCTCTCTCATTTCTGCTAAAGCTGTGATATCTAGATTATGTTCAATCTCTTTAATAGCATATTCTGATTTATCTTCTAATTTTTGCATCTGGCTTTGCGTATCTTTAAGTTCTCCTGACAGAGAATTGACCACTTCCTTAACTGTTTGAATTTCTTTTTTAAAATCTTGCTTAATCTCTCGGGTTATTTCTTTCTTCATATCGTCCATTTTTTTGTCTAATGCTGTAATCTGATCTTCCATCTGCTTCGTGGAGTCATCCATTTTCTTATTTATTGCTGTATTCTGATCATCCATTTTCTTATTTATTGCTGTATTCTGATCATCCATTTTCTTATTTATTGCTGTATTCTGATCATCCATTTTCTTATTTAGTGTTGCAACAGCTTCTAATATCTTTTTCATTTCTGGTAATAAAGCTTCTGAGGCAGATGTAGCAGGTGTAGCAGAATCAATAGGTGGTCCTCCAGTCTCCTTCTTCTCCTTCTCCGCCCGTCTCGTTCCCAAAGACGCCATAGCCCTGCAAAAAAGAAGAAAAAAGGAAGAAAAGGGGAAAAAGCACCATATAACAATATAACAAAAATTATTTAAAAAAGGGGAAAAAATTTAAAAAAAAAATTCTTTTACAAATAATAAAAAGAAAAAAGAAAAGGTGAAAAAACAAATATCCAAAAGGTTAAGGGAAAAAAAAGTGAGAACTAGGCTCCTTTAAAAATTTTCCTCTTAGGTCATTTATAATCCCTTATATATAAAAGTCCACAGTGTTTCAAAAGATAAAAGCCTAGGACTTTTTGTTCTCCTGTAGTCAAAATCAAAGATAAGAATAGTAAATATTCCCAGAGTTTCACCTTCCCACTTGTAATTCTTCAATCCAACCACAAGTCAAAAAGAAAAAATGTTGCTAGAGACATGTAAAAAAGCCTCTACTTTCCATATAATAATCCAATAATCCAAATTAAACGTTAAATAACTTGACTTTTTCAGAAAAATAAATCCAAACAGAGTTCAAAGTTCAAAAAGAAAAAGAGGAACTTGTATATATAAAAGAATTTTTAATAGGGTTCAGTAATCCCAACATCAAAGTCTTAAAAAATAAAGTATTAATCACTCCATTTAAATCCAAGCTTTAATATAGTATTCCAGAGAACAAAAATAGAAATACCAATAGTTGTCCATAAGTAAGAAACTCAAACCAAACTGAAATAATAGTAAAAGTCACTTTCACTTCTAGCAAAGCCACTTAGCTTCTCTTCCCACTGTTTATTCTTCCATTAACAAGAAAAAAATATAGCACCAGCAAATATAAATCAAGTCCAGATACAAATCTTAGCACTTAATAAAAAAATAATAATATTTAAAAGTAAAAAAAAAGGTGACTAAAAGCCTGATCGGGCCAGCTACTTATCTTTTAGAATCACGGCTGCTGCAGAGCCCCGTTTTTTTTCCAGTCTCCTTTCATTGCTCCATCTCCCTCCTCCCGCAGTGGAAATTACGGGAGTCGGGGGAGAGCAGTTACTCCAGAGACCCTTTGTGGTTGATCTTCTGATCACACTCTCTTCGAGTGTGATTTTTCCAGCGATTTTCTTCTCCCAAATCGCTGCAAACAGCTTAGCCGTGGAATCGAGGCTAGGAGCCCCGGTTCTTTGCTGCGCTCCGATCAGTACCCGGAAGTGAAAGTCGCTTCTGATCAACAGGTTTCTGGCATGTCAGAGGTCTGGCATATTTGGCTGGCAAACTTGGAAAGATCTTGCATCACAACTTTGGTGAGGTACCAGGTGGGACAAAGCACACTGGCCTTTTTTGGACCAAATTTCTTTTAGTGTTATGGCTTGCTGGCAATACAACAGCAGAGGCATCAACTATGGTTGATGGAGCCAAGGAAAACTGACCTATCATATCTTAGGGCATATCCATTTAAGCTGCTCCTCTCTTTTGCTCATGCTGGCTTGAGTCTATGCCAACTCAAATCCTGTCTGGACTGAGACCCTCAGCTTGTAAAGGTGACCAGTCTGAATTGCAGGTCATCACATCTTCCCATGGACAATTCCCCTGCTGCTATGCCTTCCCACCTTTCTCTTCCAGGAAAGTGCTTACCAATAGCTTTCCTTCCTGGACATATATACTTGGAATATACTGTTTGTTGAAACTCTTCTACCTCAGGTGACTGGAAAAATGGTAAAGTGGTAAAATACCCTGGACTGACTGTGTCAGAGGGAGCGCGGATAGAGCGGCCTGCCTCTCTCCTAGGCACCAGTGATCCACGTACTATGCAGTAAATAGACTCCAAACAGAAGTTATATCAAATATCCTATTTACTTTATATACATACGCATTTACAGATCACTTCCACAAGTAACAAATGATACACCATCAACGATACAGCTTTCACGAGGTAAAATGGGAATAATGGGAAATGAGAATGTCTCTGCATATATAGTGAACCTGACCAATCACATTATAGGTCACTCTCGTTATTCACCACACCCAACCTAACTCTAAGCACCTGTTGTTATGAGTCACACATGACACATCATTCCTACAACAATGGCTGCTAATTGGGTGACTGTGCAGAATATTTCACCTTTTACCTAAATATCAAGCCTCTCTGTATAATTTATATCTAGAAGTAAATTCCTGGGTTTATCAAACCCCAACACCCCTTCAATTTACAATAGATATTACATTTAATTGTACAGAATAGAAGACATACACATTTGAGATATACACATCCTATGTCTATCTATGCTTAGAGGCTTTGTCATCACATCTGCTACATTACACTCAGATGGACAATATTGCAAATCAATACAATACAATACACTTCCAATTATTGACTGATCACATATTCTTGATCACATGAAGTTTGTTTATCGTCTCCAATCTCTGTCATGACAAAATCTGTTGTCATTGGGGTTGGAACTTCTTTACACTGTTCCATATTGTTCTCTCTTAGCAGTGCTTCAATTTTCTTCCACTGCTGTAGAACATAACCCCCATCAACCTTCTGAATACCCATTCCTAGGTAATTCTTAATTTCTCCCAGATCTTTGACATCAAAGTGCTGTTTCAGATTTTCAGTAAATTCAATTACCCTGCTTTGATCTTTCGCTATAACACACAAATCGTCTACAAAAATCAAAAGCAAAATCTGTTCATCGTTTTCACATTGCTTTACATACAGACATGGGTCAGCTATACTACACTTGAATCCCATTCTTTGTAATTCCTTATCTAACCTAAGATTCCAGCAACGTGCCGACTGCTTAAGTCCATACAATGCTTTCTGCAACTTGTATACCCTTCCTGCAATCTTTGATTCATACCCTGGGGCTTCAATCATATAGATCTCTTCATTCAAATCAGCATGCAAATACGTTGTTGTGATATCATAATGCTGTACTACACAATTCCCAGCTGCTGCCATTGCTAAGGCAAACCTAAATGTCTCCCCTCTTAGCGTTGGTGCAAAAACTTCATCATAAGTCTGATTCTTTATCTGGGAAAATCCTTGTGCTACCAACCTAGCCTTATACTGAATATCACCATTCACTAAGGTTTTCTTCTTATACACCCATCTACAGCCTACTGCTCTATGCCCCTCAGGCCAGCCTAGTAGATTTGAAAACCTTATGAGAATTAATGGCTTTCATTTCCACATCCATAGCAGCTTTCCATCTACTCTGCTCATGTTGTGGCAACTTCAATACGTCCTTGTAATTACGAGGTTCATAATCAATGAAACACACTTTTATATCACCTGGTGTATAACACTAAGGTGGTATGCCCTTGTTAACTCTCTCAGATCTACGCAATACTGTATCATCCTACATCATTGGCACACTAGGAGTTAATTCCTCTTCCTTCTTAATCACATCAGTGGCCTCTCGCCGCTCTGAGAACTCAAAATATCCCTGACTAGGAAGATATACCTCACTACTCCCGTGTAATCTCTGCCAATTGCTGTGCTCACTAAACCTTGCTGATCTAGAAATAACAACTTTCCTGCCATCAGTGAACCTATATCCCTTGGTCCCTGGCTCATACCCTACAAACGTCAGCTTCTGTGCTTTTGCCTGTCCTTTCCTACGTACCTCCTTATGCACGTGAACATAGGCAGTGCACCCAAACACCTTCAAATGAGCTAATGGTGGCTTCTTGCCATATAACATATAATATGGAGTTTGGTTTACAGATACACTCCCTAACCTGTTAATTAAATAATTAGCAGTTAATATTGCCTCTCCCCAGTATCGTCTTGATAACCCTGAGTCAGCAATGAGTGAATCCTTCACTGTCTGCAATGCCAAATTCCTATGTTCAGCCACGCCATTCTCAGCTGAACTATGTGGGTTAGTTCTCCTATGCACAATGCCCCTTCTACGGAGCAATTGCTGAAAACTCCCACTCAGAAACTCTGTACCCCGGTCAGTTTGTAAACTACACACTTTTGTGCTATACCTACGTTCCACAAACTGCACCCAGTTCCTAAACTTTTCAAATGTTTGACTTAGCTTTCAATAGGTAACAGAACCCAAATCTAGTGTAATCATCTACAATGACTAAAACATATTTAGCACCCCCTATTGTAGCTGGTAATGGACCAATTAAGTCAGCGTGAACTAATTCAAAACATTTATGTGACTTCCTATCACTGAATTTGCTCACAGGAAACACCTTTGACTTTGCAACCTTACAAGCTGTGCAATCCAAATACACTTGGCACTTTTTCAATTCCATTCCAGAACTTGCTTCTGACATCTTTTCAATCACTTTGAAACTCGGATGCCCAAGCCTTCTATGCCATAGGTGCTCACATGAATCATGTGTTGGCTTATTAATCGTAGCTAAACCATGATGGCTGCTGCTTGTCCTGGCTTGTACAATTTCATATAAATTTTTCTGCAAAATACCTTTGCCACAAACATTGTTATCTTTCATAACAATACATCCATTATTACCAAACTGTACAGTATAACCCTGTTTATCCAATTGTGACACACTAATTATATTGTACTCCAGTTCAGGTACACACAACATTGATAATTCAATATTTAACCCTGGTACATATACAAATCCCTTACCAGTCACAGATGCAATGCTTCCATTAGCTAGAGTAACATGATCTCTATCAGCCTGCCTAAAACTCTTAAACATCTGTCTGTTATTTCCTATATGCTGACAAGCCCCACTGTCAAGTAAAAATGGTCCCTTTAAATTTTGTTCTACACTTGAACTAATTAAAGACAGCTGTGCAGCTTCTCCCGGCTTGGAAATTTTCAGCTTAGCCTTCGGCTTCCGTTTCTTATCACAATGTTTCAACAAATGCCTTTGCGACCCACAGTTAAAACATTTTCGTACATACAAAACATTCTCAGACTTATCAGAATATTCCTGAACAGAAACACTGTTTTGCTTAGACCTAATTACATTAGAACACTGCTGCCTTCTTTGCTCTTCTTCTAAAAGCCTGTCAGATAAGTAATTTATGGTTAAATCATTCTCAGATAACGAACCAAAGCTAATTGCCAAAGTATCCCACGTTTCATTTAGAGAACTGAGAATTATTTACACTTTGTTAGCTTCTTTAAATTGCATATCTCTCTAAGCCAACTCCTGGAACAACCCTATCATATAATGCAGGTGATCCCTTATATTATCAGATACCCCTAATCTGGCGTGACAAAGTTTCCATGTTAGTAAAACTTTACATAACGGTGAGCTTCTTAGATAAACATTCTTTAAAGCTTCCCAACACTTATAAGCTAACTGACAGTCTCTAACATAACACAACTGGCTATCTTCCAGACATAAAATTATGCTTGCCAATGCTCTATTGTCCTTTAGAGCAACTTCTTCATCTTCCAGGTCTGGTTCAGGGCAAAGTACACTCCTCCAAAGCCCTTCACGCCAAAGATACATTTCCATTTTATATGCCCATGACGAATAATTACTGTCATTCAGTCTTTCCAGAGGAAAACCTCCCCCGACTGCCGGCAACATCTTCGCTGTGCTCATCTGTCTTCAGCCCCTTCTGAGCAGACACCGATGATTAAAGACACAGACCTTATCAGAATGTCCTCCAGCTGCAAAACAAGCATAGGAGAAAAAACACACACACAGGCACGGAACCTGTTAAAGCTCCAAATCACTCCAAATAGCCACACGACTCCTGGATAGGCTTCCAAAGCTTCCAACTCACAGACTGCACACGATCTACCGATCCACAGCCAGTGCAAAGCCTTCCATCGTCTATGGCGTCTCTGCCGCCTCTGCGCCCGTAACCCTGTCAGAGGGAGCGCGGATAGAGTGGCCTGCCTCTCTCCTAGGCACCAGTGATACACGTACTATACAGTAAATAGACTCCAAACAGAAGTTATATCAAATATCCTATTTACTTTATATACATACGTATTTACAGATCACTTCCACAAGTAACAAGTGATACACCATCAACGATACAGCTTTCACGAGGTAAAATGGGAATAATGGGAAATGAGAATGTCTCTGCATATATAGTGAACCTGACCAATCACATTATAGGTCACTCTCGTTATTCACCACACCCAACCTAACTCTAAGCACCTGTTGTTATGAGTCACACATGACACATCATTCCTACAACAATGGCTGCTAATTGGGTGACTGTGCAGAATATTTCACCTTTTACCTAAATATCAAGCCTCTCTGTATAATTTATATCTAGAAGTAAATTCCTGGGTTTATCAAACCCCAACAGACAGACAGACAGACTGACTGACTGACTGACTGACTGACTGACTGACTGACTGACTGTCTGTCTGTCTGTCTGTCTGTCTGTCTGTCTGTCTGTCTGTCTGTCTATCTATCTATCTATCTATCTATCATCTATCATCTATCATCTATCATCTATCATCTATCATCTATCATCTATCTGTCATCTATCTATCTATCTATCATCTATCATCTATCTGTCATCTATCTGTCATCTATCTGTCATCTATCTATCTATCTATCTATCTATCTATCTATCTATCTATCTATCTATCTATCTATCTAAAGAGCTCTGGGGAAAATATAGCTACTCCAGAAAAGAAAAGTCAAAGTTTATAAAAGAAAATATTTCTTACAGTTTTCAGACTGATAACCTTCTCTATACTATACAAGCTGTATTTCCATCTGGTTTGGAGGCTGTAGGGCCTCAGATAGAAAGTCTGTGCAGAGAGTGGTAAGGGCAGCAGAAAAGATAATTGTGATATCTCTGCCCCTCATCCAAGATTTAGCACATGCACACTGTTTGTCCAGAGCTCAAAAGATCATCAGTGATGCCTCCCATCCTCATCATGGTTTGTTTTCTTTGTTACCCTCTGGGAAGAGGTTCCCCTGTATCCAATGTAGAACAGCCAGATTGGGAAACAGCTTTGTCCCCCAGGCTATTGGATTCTTGAATGCCAAATAGGTTCTTTTAGGTGAAATATGTTGGATATATAAAGAATGTATATTTTATAGTAATTATGGATTTTTATTAGTATTTTAATGTTTGACTGAAATTGTGAGTTAAAGAATGTATATTTTTTAAGAATGTATATTTTATAAGAATGGGTATTTTATAGTAATTATGGTTTTTTATTATTATCATTAGTATTTTATTGCTTGAGTGAATTTGTGAGCCAACTGCAATGAAATTTCATTCTATTGTGCACTTGTATAGTGTATAGTGGGATGACAATAAAGTTACTATTCTATTCTATTCTATTCTATTCTATTCTATTCTATTCTATTCTATTCAAAGATATTAACTACTGTGCTACTTCAGCAGTACTGACAAAGGGAACTATAGAAACTATTAGAGTGCATTGCCTCAGTCAAAGGCCCAGTCGTTCCTCTGCAAAACAGCCAATAAACTGGTGAGATTAGCCTGCAACAAACCAAAGTCCTCTGTCTCAATTGAACAAGAGCACTTGGGGTGACAAGATGGAAAACTGTGTTTTGCAAGTGGAGAAATGTTCCCTGAGGTCTCTTGGAAACTCAGTGGGGGATTAATAGAGGGCCAGTTTCTGTCCTCTGGAAACAATTGCTTGCCTGTTCTAGTGACAGGACCACTGGGCAGTATGGATAAGCCTTAATTAGATATTTAGTTCTAGAAAATTGATATTGACAAACATATGATTAGTTCCCAGATGACTAATGCTAATGAGCAATCTGGGGGTGTCACACTAGTGGGATAATGTTCTGATTAAGGGAATCATTTCAGAAACAGAGGAAAAAGATGTTTGCTAGCTGCTGCTTCCCAGAAGCCTCAAGCTGAGTACAACTGAAGGTCACACTAGGGAGTTACACAGAGGCTTCATTTTTCCTGATGTGAATAGCAGTTGAATATTGCGGCTATCTTTAGAATGATAAATACAGTCCATCTTCCTTCTCCATAAGGTCTCAGAGAGTATAGACTTATATTATGCCATGCCTTCATTTTATGAGGTTTTGCATGACCTCCACCACCTCTTGGGGGGCAGGGGGAGATTTCCTTATTTTCTACACAGTATATATCTCTGTGATGGTCATCAAGGGGCAGTATGCAACCAGTTTGTTTTACTTGGAACTCATAAGGTACACATAGCCACAGATTTTACTATTGAGCTCATGGACCCTTGTACTTTAGGAAGGTGGACTGTATATACCATACTAAAGATACACTCTATATGTCCTTTCTTGCAGCACTGCTGAGCATCTAACTGAGCATCTAGCTCATGAAGTTAATACACTCTATATAGTCACCTAAAGTACAAAGGTTCATGAATTCAATTCTTAGTAGATGGTTTGAACCCCATAGTAAGATCAATGGCTAAGTAGACCTGATGAATCCCAAACAGAACAAAACTGGTTGTGTATTGCCTTCTGGTGGTCAATGCAGTTCAGTGCAAGTAGTCCTTGGTTAACAATGATAATTGGGACTGGAATTTCAGTTGCTAAGCGATGCAGTCATAAAGCGTGACATCACATGACTGCCTCGCTTAGCTGTCCCCATTGCCATCATTAAGTGAGGATTGTGGGTCATTAAGCAAGTCCCAGGTAGCTTGCAAGCAGGCTGGCAGGCAAGTAAGTGGCTGCTGCTGGGTGGGGGTGGGTGCGCGGGTGGCCATCTAGGTGCAGCGTGAGCACAGTAGAGCTGTAGGTGGCTACTGCCAGGTAGGGGAGGTGCGTGGGTGCCTGGCAAGGCGCAGTGTGAGTGTGGCGTGCCAGCGGTGGCTGCTGCCGGGTGGGGGAGAGTGCAAGCGACTTACTAGAATGACTTGCGACCTTCCCTGCTGGCTTTCCCATTGACTTTGCTTGTGGGAAGGCAGCAGGGAAGGTCACAAATAGCAATCACATGACTACAGGACACTGCAACCATTGTAAGTACGAGCCGGTTGCCAAGTGCCCAGATTGAATCATGTGACCAGGGGGTGCTGGGACGGCCAGAACTTTGAGGACTGGTTGTAAGTATGGTCACTGAACAAGTGGTCATTCAACGAAGACTACCTGTACTGGAGAGCTCTGAAGGAGCTTTTCCACCAAGACTGCTAGAGGACTGCTAGAGACATCACAACATGATGATCAAGAAATCATCTTTTCTATACAAGGGGGAGAAATGAAGACAGGGCTGCTAACGCCAGCACTGTGCTAGCACAATCTTGCTGGTGTGTGTGTGTGTGTGTGAGAGAGAGAGAGAGAGAGAGAGATTCATGCAATGAATCAATGCTAAGTTCAACACACACACTACTGCCTCCCAGTGTGAAAAGGTAAGAGTAGGGAGGGCTCCCATACCCTTGTGGCACTATGATTGCTGGACATTTTGCTTCCATGACTACTGCCACCATATCCCTCCTCATATGGATAATGATAATGAGCAGGTTAAAGTTGGGAAGTTGGAGGCCGCAGAGACTGTGGGGTTCGAGTTGGGCCGGTGGAGCTGGCAAGGATCTGTTGCCCGGTGCCCGGTGCCCACCGAAGGTTGGAGACTGCGGGAGGCTGCCGAATGGCAGCTGGAGATCTTTGATTGCGGAACTTTGAGCTGGGGCCGGCGGAGCCTGTGGAATCCAAAGACTATCGTGGTCTGCTGGAGGCTGCCTCTGTTTTCGATTGCTGGCCTCTCTGTTTTTGATTGCTGGAGGATGGAGACCATCGGAGCTAGGCCGGTACAGTTGGTGGGGGCCTAGCGGAGCCGTCACAGCACGGAGGGGAGCCCGGTTGAGGCAGCGGACTCCTGGACTTTTTTCCCTGGGCCGACTTCTAGAGGGGGTTCGGAGGCTTCCGATGTTGGAGCGGACTGGAGTTGGTGGAGAGCCCTGCGGCCCTGGAAGGCGCAGAGGCTGGACAGATAGCCCAGGAGATCAGGGCGTATGAAGAACACGGACTAACTCCCATAAAAAAATTCTGGATGTCGTCCCATTTAAGCTAAGGTGGCAGAGGGTTCGTAGGGGTCCCTTGGTATGAATGTGGACCCCCCCCCGGGTGAGAGACGAGGAGGGGTAACCAAGATTGTATGGGTATGTAAGAGTACCCCCTGGGTGAGAGCCAGGTGGGGTAGGAGTGACTGTTGGTGGGTGTTGGTACCTCTCCCTGGCCAGTGAGAGAAGTTGAGGGAGAGGTACAGAGTGTGAGTGGGGGTGGTGCTGGACCCTAACAGTGCCGAGAGCGAGAGCTGGTGCACTGGGGGGTCTTGTCACTGCCCGACATTGTGTGGGACTGGATGATGGATGAATGGGATAAGGGACCCTTGATTAAGCCCAGGAATTCCGGAGGTCTGGGAGTGGAGGCTACTAGGCCAGAGCCGGGAATCTCTGGGGGCTGTATGGCGGGCTATTTGATTCAGGTGGTGACAGGCAGGGGATGGTATGACGGGAACCGGAGGGCAGGCCATCATCGGGGAAGGCACCCCCGGAGTTTGCTACCGGTGGCGCGTTCCGGCCCCCCGTGTTCATACCCAGGCCCTGGTAAGCAGATCCTCGTGGGCTCCGGTCTCCGACTGCTGCTGCTGAACGCCAGGTCGGTGAACAACAAGGCCCCCCTTATAAGTGATTTAATCACAGAGGAGGGGGCTGACCTGGTGTACCGAGACCTGGCTGGGCCCAGAGGGGGGAGTAGCCCTCTCGGAGATATGCCCAGCCGGGTTTCGGGTGTGGCATCAGCTGAGACACCAGGGCAGGGGAGGAGGGGTGGCAGTTGTCATCCGAGAGTCCCTTGTGGCCTTCAGGGGCGCTGCTCCACAAGTGACTGGGTGTGAGACCCTGTTTTTCAAGTTGGGTTCACGAGAACAGTTGGGAGTGTTGCTGCTGTACCAGCCTCCCTGCTGCGTAGCAACCTCCCTGCCTGAGCTGCTCGAGGCTGTCTCGGGGTTGGCGGTGGAGTTCCCCAGACTTATGGTTCTGGGGGACTTCAATCTGCCGTCTCTGGGACGGTCCTCGGAGGCGGCCCGGGAGTTCATGGCTACCATGGCAGCTATGGGCCTGTCTCAGATTATTCGTGACCCGACTCGTGACAGTGGTCTCACCCCGGACTTAGTTTTCTTGTCTGAGCAGTGGCAATGTGATCTGAGGGGAGAGTTACATCTTTCCCCATTGTCATGGTCAGACCACGCCCTGGTGACCCTGAGACTCTCTTGTGCTGCCCCACTCCGCAGGGAGGCGGGACCCATTCGATTGGTCTGCCCCCAGCGACTGATGGACCCAGTGAGGTTTCAGAAGGAGCTGGGGGTTATTCCCAAGGACTTGCTTCACGGTCCAGTGGAGGTCCTGGCCGCAGCCTGGAACAAGGCAGCAGCCGGAGCCCTGGACAAGATCGCGCCTATGCGACCTCTCCGGCCCTGCTCGACCCACTGCTCTCCGTGGTTCACGGAAGAGTTAAGGGCTTTGAAGAGGGTTAAGAGACGTCTAGAGCGCCGCTGGAGAAAGACGAAGACTGAATCTGACCGAACACAAGCTAGAGCCGCAGTTAAGGCCTACCTTGTGGCGGTAAGAGCGGCGAAACGTGAATATTTCTCCGCTCTTATTGCATCCGCAGAATGCTGCCCGACGGCCCTTTTCAAGATTACAAGATCACTTTTGGGTCGGGAGCGGGGGGAGACCCACTTACAGGGCCGTTCGGAAGAGTTTTCTGAGCATCTGCAGGACAAAATCGCTCAGATTCATTCCAAGTTGGACTCCAAGCGTGAGACAAGATCTGGGGAGATGCCAGGGGCTCGTACTTACCACGTTATCTGGGAACAGTTTGATCCTGTTGCGCCTGATGAAGTAGACAGGATCCTCCGGATTGTAAACGCCACCACATGCCAGCTTGACCCATGTCCCTCCTGGCTGGTGAAATCAGCTAGTGAGGTGACATGTGGCTGGGTTCAGGCGAAGATTAATTCGTCCTTGAGTGAGGGGGTGTTCCCGGCTGCCTTTAAGGAGGCGCTGGTGCACCCCCTCCTCAAGAAACCTTCCCTGGACCCTACAATCCTGGGCAATGTTCGCCCAGTCTCCCACCTTCCCTTTTTAGGAAAGGTGGTTGAGAAGGTGGTGGCGTTGCAACTCCAGAGGATTCTGGATGAAACGGATAATCTGGACCCCTTCCAGTCAGGTTTCAGGCCGGGATATGGGATGGAGACCGCATTGGTCGCACTTATGGATGTTCTATGGTGAGAGCGGGATGGAGGGAGTGCGTCCATCCTTGCTCTCTTAGATCTCTCAGCGGCTTTCGATACCGTCGACCACGGTATACTTTTGGGGCGGCTCGAGGCGTTGGGGGCAGGCGGCGTGGTTTTGCGCTGGTTCGCCTCCTTTCTCCAGGGCCGTTCCCAGTCGGTGTTGATAGGGGAGGAGAGAGCTGACCCGCGACCCCTGACTTGTGGGGTGCCGCAGGGGTCGGTTCTCTCTCCACTCCTATTTAACATCTACATGAAACTACTGGGCGAGATCATCCGTCACCACGGGATGAGGTATCACCAATATGCTGATGATACCCAGTTATACATCTCCGTCCCGGGTGAAGTAAGTGATGCGGTCAATGCCTTATCTCAGTGCCTGGAGGCTGTGGGGGTCTGGATGGGGAACAACAGGCTTCAACTGAACCCTGGTAAGACGGAGTGGCTGTGGATTGATGGCCCCCCGGATCCAGGAAGTTGTCATCTTTGGTTCTGGGCGGGGTTGCACTACCCCACTCGGATCCAGTGCGGAATCTGGGGGTCCTCCTGGACTCGCGACTCCTGCTCGAAGAGCAGGTGGCAGTCGTGGCCAGGAGGGCCTTTGCACAGCTGCGAGTTGTGCGCCAGTTACGCCCTTTCCTGGATCGGGAGGCCCTCCGAACAGTCACTCACGCCCTTGTCATCTCCCGTATAGACTATTGTAATGCGCTCTACATGGGGCTACCCTTGAAGAGTATCCGGAAGCTTCAGTTGGTGCAGAATGCAGCGGCGCGAGCAGTTATGAGTGCCAGAAGATCGGCACATGTAACACCTCTGCTACGCGAGCTGCATTGGGTGCCAGTTTGTTTCCGGGTCCAATTCAAGGTGTTGGTGATTACCTTTAAAGCCCTACATGGCATAGGACCAGGGTACCTGAGGGACCGTCTCGTCCCGATAACGTCGACCCGCCCCACCCGTACATGCAGAGAGGGCATGCTTCGGACCCCCTCAACAAGAGAATTCCATCTAGCGGGGTCCAGGAGGCGTGCCTTCTCTGCGATAGCGCCCGCCTTGTGGAATATTCTGCCCCCGGAGGTGAGACTGGCCCCCTCCCTCCTGGCCTTTCGGCAGGCCCTTAAGACCTGGCTCTGCCACCTGGCCTGGGATGACGGAGGTGGTAGTGCCTCCTGGGGTTGGCTGGCCCCATAGCTCCACTATCTATTCTGCAGGTCCAAGTCCATCCTGGATTTTATTTTATTAAGTTTTGTTTGTGTTTTTAGATATTTTGTATAGTTTTTAAATTTTTATTTATTGTAACCCGCCCAGAGTCCCTTGTATGGGAGATGGGCGGGGAATAAATTTGAAAAATAAATAAATAAATAAATAAATAAATAAATAAATAAATAAAGCAGGGTCCTTGTGCAATCATCACTTATATTGGGAAGACAGCTTCCATTGAATCCTATGAGACATTTTCATACTGTGAAGAGCAGCTGTAAGGGAGGATGGTCTGGATAAAGACTGCAAAGGATATGAAGAGTTAAAAACCACTCCTATCATGTGGTCCCAATCTCAGGAAGGTCTTTCTCACAGCTGCTATTTATTTTAAAAGCACATGGACATATTGTGTGAATAATTCCACATCTGCTTAGGGTTTAACCAATGCAGTTCTGACAAAAACAAAACAAAAACACACAGAAACAAAAAACCTGCTAGTAATTCTTTGTGGTATTGCCTTTTTATTTCTAACTGAATATGTTCGATTTTAACATCTCCATTCACGGAATATGGAAGTTGCTGCCTGGATTCTAAGTCCTCAGGTGAGCACTGGATGGAGTAGAATTAACTGAAAGCAAATCATCTCTGGACTGCTGATTCTGGCTCTCCATGTGCTTTTAAAAAATGCATTAGATACCAAATTGATCATCGGTGTCTCTGTAAACAGCAGCTTTGGTGCTGTTATCTTGCAAACCAGGTGGTGGCAGTTCCCTGACTCTAGCCCTCAGGGGGAAAATGAGGCAAAAGCAGAGGCAGGGAAGGCTAGTCAGACTCTGACCTGCTTGCAGAAATAGAGCTTAACAACAAGAACAAGATTTGCAAGCTTACACATGTTAACAGAACCATTCCATAAATATGTATAGATCTCAATGTTCCTCATTTGTAGTAACTCTCCCACTCCAATGACAGCCACCCCTTAACTCCCTATTTTAGAACAAACACATGCACATTCTCTTTTTAGTTGAGATTAGGGTTTTTTTTTTAAAAAAAACAAACAAATCTGAATATCCCTAGATTTAAACATAAGTACTCATGTTAGTTTATCCACATGTTGTTTCATATATTCCAGCTGGAATTGTTTGTAGCTCTCAAATCAAGCAATAAGAGCAGAGGCTCCATTAGAAAAGACTTTGCTGTATGGATCGAATTGGAATTCTTTTGGATTTTGCCTTTTTGCAATATAATTCTTTACTCAACAAGTGTTTTAAAATATTGTGAAAAACAGAATAAAGTGCATTTAGAAATGTGCATGCATAGATTTTATTTTTTCAGATAAAATGCATGCATAGACTTAGTGCGAAAATGCATTCAAACATACTTTACATGCATGTTATTTTTAAAAATATACATTGTTCTCGAATGCAATTATGAATAGAATTGATTATATGAATCACAGAGCCAGTTTGGTGTAAGGGGTTAAGGCATCAGGCTAAAAACCAGGAGACTGTAATTTCTAGTCCTTCCTTAGGCACAAAGCCAGCTGGGAGACCTTGGGCCAGTCACTTTCTCTCTAGCCTTAGAAAGGAGGCAATGGCAAACCACTTCTGAAAAACCTTGGCAAGAAAACTGCAGGGACTTGTCCAGGCAGTCTCCAAGAATCAGACACGAATTTTAAAAAAATGAATGAATGTATGCAAAATTGACATGGGCTGTAAATAATCTGATTACCAATCAAAGAGAACATTTGTAGCTCAGGGTTGAACTGTGGAGTCCTTGGTACTCTCTGAGCCTTATTGTTTTCTTGCAGACGTTTCATTGCCAGGCTTTTTTTCGCACTGAAGATGTTGCCTAGCCTGGCAATGAAACGTCTGCAAGAAATCAACAAGGCTCAGAGAGCACCAAGGACTCCACAATAATCTGATTAATTTATTCCTTATAATCAGCTCACTAAATACAGTTTGTTTTATTATTATTTTTAAAAAAAGCAATTAACTTAGAATGATCAAATATTGAGTAATGTCATTCTTACATGCACAATACCAGTATGAAATTGGGGTGGGTGGGTGGACAAGTAAAGAATATGAAGTCTCCAGTATGGCAGCGAAGCTGCTTCCATTTTTACAACTGAAAAATCCAGTAGCTGTAAAAGTGAGATTGTTATTCTTAACAGCATACATATGGTGGTGTATTTACTTGTGTAAATAATTTTATCCATTATTCCCTTGGATTCTTACTGTTTTGTCAAAGAATCATATTTTTTTAAAAGGCTGACTCCCTGCTGCTTTTATTGCTGAGTGCCTACATGAAGCACAGTGTGTGCATCTTATTAGTGTTTTCTGTCAATGACATTAAATAAGCTCTTATGCAGAAAATTGGGAAAGTCCCAAGCCCTATCAATACAATTTCAGATAAATCTATACCATTATTCTTCTGTTTTCTGATAAGGAATGTTCCAATGTATTATTTTATGTAAAGGTTGGTATGCTTATTCAATGTCTAAAGCACAGAAAATGAAACTAAATGATATCCTTTTCTTTTCTTTTCTTTATAAGAACATTTTTTTTCTTAGAGTCTAAGTAATCTAAGTAGAAGAGCAGAAGAGGATTTTGCATAATATTTAGGGTCTCTGCCCAAACAATATAGTGCTTGAAAGATAAATTATTACCTACATGCACTGCATGAAACCGGTCTCCATATTTCTTCATATTTACAGAAAGCTGCCTGGAAAATCTAGTCTAGACATTTGGTAGAAGGAGGCAGTCATTTCTGGCAGCAAATGGGAGCAGATAGATATTGGAGAACAAAGTTGAGTCTCATGAGATATGTAAGATCACTGTCTCTTTCCTACAAGAGGAAATCCATCTGGACAACAAAGGCTAGTTTACCATATTTTTTATTGTACTCTGCCCAGAGTCACATTACATGAGATGGGTGGCTATATAAATGTGTTGAACAAACAAACAAACAAACAAATATTAGTGCATTATAAATGACAAAACAGTCAGAATCTTCATAATGGGTGTGAAAAGTCAGCAGACACCTCTGTGGGTTTGGAATCCTGGAGCCTTTTAAAGAAGTACCAAGTGGTTAGAAATTAAGTGTCTGAGCTCAGGGCACCTAAACTACCTGGTCATCTTTACAAGTCTGAAAATGTTTTCTATATTACTGTATGTAGCCAAAGGACTGTAAATTACCTCAATCAGTTTACCTTTTATGTTCTATACATACAAAATGTTGTGCTATCTATACTCTTAAATGTATTCTAATTATCTGCCTTCCATTGGCTACTGGATGTTGTCTTATGTTATCTTATATGGGAAAATAAGATATATATTATATCTGATACAAAATCAAATTCAATAATATACCCAAGTTAACACTCTCAAGGTAGGCATGCTGAATTGTATTTTGGAAGAGAATGATACCTTGTTTTATTATTGCCTTTGGCTTTCTTCATAATACTAAATTAGTTCAGTAAAACTAAAGCCCTTGTGAAATCATATACTTTTTATACCACATCATGCAGCTGTAGCTCACAGAAACAGTGTTGAATAGGGTTATAAAGCAAGTCCCCTGACATAATCTAATAAAGACAATGGCAGCATTGCTGTCAAATTAAGTTCATAGATTTCTTTGCTCATAAGATTGCAAACAAAAACCTGATAAACAGTTTACTTTGCCCTGATAGAAGAGAGAGAGAGAGCTACCAAAATACAATCAGAACTATACTTGTGAGAAAAATAAAATGAATGGAATACACTTCCACTCCCCAAAAGAAAAACATTTGCAGTAAAACTTAAAGCTTGATTGTGATCCAGTGACCTCAAACATAAACATTAATTGAACTATAGCAGGTTTGTACATCTAACAAAAACTCAAGAGTTTCAAAGGGGCCTTAACTTGGCTTCTAGTATGATTTACTCTCCCTAGAGCCAGATGTGGAATAAGTGAAGTCAGTTACCAAGTTGATAATCAATCTGGCCGCTGGGAGAGAGGCAAGTTAGCACTTCCACAAGAAATGAAAAAAGATATTTCCATTTAGCATAAAGCAATGCTTTTCAAACTTGGCAACTTTAAGATGTGTGGACTTCAACTCCGGAATTCCCCAGCCAGCATGTTACCACAATTAAGTTCTTCCATTAAAAGTACCTGGTTTCAAGACTGTGAGTCCCTCATTAAAACAAGTGGTGAATAAAGACCATGTTTGTAGCGGGAATAATACACTGCTGTTTAAGACTTGTGCACATAATATATTTGTGAATCAGCTAAGCAGAGTTAAGGATAAAGATACTAAGAACTGGACCCGAGTGTTCTTTAAAATTCTCAACAAAATTCCCTGATTTTTTTTCCACCAAAGAAAACAGAAATTCCTTAATTTCTCAAGGGCAAAGCTCAACTTAATTTTTTTTATAAGAATTTTATTAAATTTCAGACAAAGATAAAAGCTACAGAAAAACAAAAAAATGACAAAAAAGAAAAAAGAAAAAACTAAAAAAGTGTGAAAACACAACAGAAAAAAAACTTTTTAGTTACAAAAAGAGGTGACTTCCAACTTTTAACAGCAAGGATATACAACGACTTTCCATAATCAATCCCTTACACTATATTAAACCAAAATCACCTTATTTCCATAAATCATTCCATTGGTACATTATAAAAATCACTAAATACAGTTGCTCCATCTCCTTATATTAAAAGAAAAAAAAGAAATATATACTGTTTGTGTGTGTGTATGTGTGTGTGTGTGTATACACACACACACACACACACACACCCCTCCTAATCAACTACCCCCTCAAGGATAACATTTATTAATTATTTCCTTCCTACTACTATTGTACACATTCCTGTCTACTATAATAAAGATCAAATTAAAAAGCATATAAATTGTCTAACATTATACTTGATAATTTTGTTGTTGTTGTTCAGTCATTTAGTCATGTCCGACTCTTTGTGACCTCATGGATCATAGCACGCCAGGCCTTCCTGTCCTCCACTGTCACCCAGAGTTTACTCAAATTCATGTTCATTACATCGGTGATGCTATCTAACCATCTCATCCTCTGCCGTCCCCTTCTCCTTTTGCCTTCAGTCTTTTCCAGCATCAGGGTCTTTTCCAGTGAGTCCTCTCTTCGCATTAGGTGGCCAAAGTATTTGAGCTTCAGCTTCAACATCTGTCCTTCCAATGAGCAGTCAGGGTTGATTTCCTTTAGGATTGACTGATTTGACCTCCTTGCAGTCCAAGGGACTCCTAAGAGTCTTCTCCAGCACCACAGTTCGAAAGCATCAATTCTTCGGCGCTCAGCCTCCCTTATGGTCCAACTCTCACAGCCATACATTACTACTGGGAAAACCATAGCTTTAACTATATGGACCTCTGTTGGCAAGGTGATGTCTCTGCTTTTTAATATGCTGTCTAGGTTTGCCATAGCTTTCCTCCCAAGGAGCAAGCGTATTTTAATTTCATGGCTGCAGTCACCATCTGTGGTGATCTTGGAGCCCAAGAAAATAAAGTCTGTCACTGCTTCCATTTCTTGCCCTTCTATTTGCCAGGAAGTGATGGGACCAGATGCCATGATCTGAGTTTTTTTAATGTTGAGTTTCAAGCCAGCTTTTGCACTCTCCTCTTCCACCCTCATCAAGTAAGTTAAATAAGCAGGGTGATAATATACAGCCTTGTTGTACTCCTTTCCCAATTTTGAACCAGTCGGTTGTTCCATGTCCGGTTCTAACTGTTGCTTCTTGACCCGCATACAGGTTTCTCAGGAGACAGGACAACAATTTTAATAATCTTAATCATATTAAATTCAAAACCAAATAATATATATTTTTATACCTTAGTAATTTTAATCCAAATCATTAAAGATAAATGAAATCAGCCAAACCCTAAAAGCAATCCAAATACAGTATATATTCCTAAACCTTTATCCCACTTCAAAATAGACCAAAGCATTTACATGTCCCCACAATGCGCACAGAGCTTTTTTCTTACAGAAATCAAACTGCCTAACTGCCCCCCTCAAAAACTCCGACATCTCTTCAGGAGACCTCCCATACATAATAACCCCTTGTTTTCCAAGGCACTCCATCAAAAGATCCATTTCACTTATGGCTTGCAACTCAATCTCTCCCTTTAATTTCTTCAACTCGACTATCCAATCTTCATCCCGCATTTCAAGAGAGATCGAAGAGACATTTCTGTCACTGTTAAATTCTTCAATTCCATCCATGACATCCCCATCCAAGTGACATATTTTAAAGCTTATATTTTCCACAATATCCTGAATGCCTTGCATAAAAACTTCATAGGAATCAGAAAGAATCTGTTTGAAATCTCGGTGGAAGTCAGAGAAAGTTTGTTTAAGATCCTCCATGCCTCAAGCAGTAGACTATGGCACCCCCTAGGAGCTTAACCAGAGAAACTCCAGGATATGAAGGAGTTACAGAATATGTTTACAAATGAAAGTGATATGCAGACAATGGCTGTTGTGGGTCTTCCGGGCTGTGTGGCCGTGTTCTGGAAGTTGTGGTTCCTAATGTTTCGCCAGCATCTATGGCCAGCATCTTCAGAGGGCAGGAGCACAGATAGAAGCAAAATCTCTGTGCCCAGGTAGAGTGGCAATGTTCTATTTATAGAGCTAAATTATAGGAGATTAGGTGGGGTTTTTTGTTGTGTTGAAATGTTAACGAGTGGCTGATGAGCGTGATTAGCATGTTCATTGTGAGAAGTATTCCCATGGCCTGGTGGTTGGACTGAGTTCGTTGACCTTTTGCAGGCTGTGTTTTTCAGGACTGGTAGCCAGGTTTTGCTAATTTTTAAACTTTCTTCTTTTTTATTGTAACTGTGCTGGTGTTTGTGAATTTCAATGGCTTCTCTGTATAATCTGGTGTAGTGGCTTTTGGTGTTGTCCAGTATTTCTGTGTTTTCA
This sequence comes from Charina bottae, assembly GCA_023362775.1. NCBI lineage: Eukaryota > Metazoa > Chordata > Lepidosauria > Squamata > Charinaidae > Charina > Charina bottae. Next base: position 172,619,342 of record JALMGJ010000003.1, on the reverse strand, counting down.
AATAGGACTTTGTGTCCCGTTTGCTTGAGAGCATGTTCAGCTACTGAAGATTTTTCCGGTTGCTGTAGTCTGCAGTGTCTTTCATGTTCTTTTATCCTGGTGTGAATGCTTCGTTTTGTGGTTCCGATGTATACTTGTCCACAGCTGCATGGTATGCGGTATACTCCTGCAGCGTTGCGGGGGTCCCTTTTGTCTTTTGCTGATTTTAGCATTTGTTGTATTTTTCTGGTGGGTCTGAAGACTGTTTGAAAGTTGTGTTTTTCCATCAGTTTTCCCATGCGGTCAGTGACTCCTTTGATGTAGGGCAGGAATACTTTGTTTCTGAGGGGCTGTTTTTCTTCAGTTGGATGTTGTTTTCTTGGTTTGATGGCTCTTTTTATTTCATTCTTGGAATAGCCATTTGCCTGTAGGACCCAATTCAGATGGTTAAGTTCATTGTTGAGAAATTGGGTTTCACAGTTTCGATTAGCACGATCCACCAAGGTTTTGATCATGCCTCTCTTTTGTCGTGGGTGGTGATTGGAATTTTTGTGTAGATATCGGTCCGTATGGGTAGGTTTTCTGTATACTTTGTGTCCTAGTTTGAGGTCCGGATTGCGTATGACCAGCGTATCTAAAAATGGAAGTTTGCCATCAGTTTCTTTTTCCATAGTGAATTGTATATTGGGGTGGATGCCGTTTAGGTGGTCCAGAAATTTCTCCAGTTCTTCTTCAGTATGACTCCAAATTGCGAAGGTGTCATCCACGAACCGGAACCAGACTGTTGGTGTAATGGGTGCCGATTCCAAAGCCTGTTTTTCAAAGTGTTCCATGTAAAAGTTTGCTATGACTGGGCTCAGGGGGCTTCCCATGGCAACGCCATCCATCTGTTCGTAGAACTCATTCTCCCATTGAAAGCCACTCTACCTGGGCACAGAGATTTTGCTTCTATCTATGCTCCTGCCCTCTGAAGATGCTGGCCACAGATGCTGGCGAAACGTTAGGAACCACAACTTCCAGAACACGGCCACACAGCCCGGAAGACCCACAACAGCCATTGAACTCCGGCCGTGAAAGCCTTCGACAATACATTGATATGCAGACAGTTCCCCAGGGAAAGTGGAAACAGAAAACTGAAAGTTCAAAACAGCCAATTAAATCCGTAGGAAAATGCTAATATCTTCAAATTTAGTAAAAAAGTAATAACAGGGAGTCAATTATTTACTCTTAATCCTTCTTAATATTTGGATGGAAATCAAGCCAAAACTTTAAAAAAAATTTTTTAATTAATCCCAAAAATAATGATAAGCACCAAGAGAGCCTACTTCTCCTTGCTGTAGAAAGCCTCTCTTAGGGTACATATACTTAAATATATATATACGTACTGTAAATTGGGTGATTTAGAAATGGGGTGGCTGGTCTTAATGTCCCTTTAAGGCTACAGCGTGGCTTGGAAAATGGTGACATCCCAGCCTCCCGGCTGCTCTTACCAGTCGAGCACAAACTCCGTTTGCAATCTTCTGGCTGCAAGCCACCATCTGGAGGAAAAATAGGGTGATTCCAAGTGCTTTCCTTTCCTGGAAAAACACTCCTGGGCTTCAGGAAAAACCTGCCTGATCCCGAAAAAAAATGCCGCGTTTTCAGTTCTGCCTGCTAAGCCCATGGGCACTGCTGTTCAGTCTGCCATGACCCCACCGGAAGTTGGCAAAGCTCAACTTTAGATATGACAGGAGCACAGCTACTGAAAATCCCTGTGGGAAAAATTCCTTCTTGACATTTCCCACTGCAAATTTAATGGAAGAACAAGAATCCAGGAAAGATCCAAACCACTGGAAGGATTATTGTGTAATGAAGGGCAGGATATTCAATATATCCTTTGACCTATTTATGACTGAATCAGTGTTTTTCAAACTTGGCAACTTTAAGATATGTGGACTTCAACTCCCAGAATTCCCCAGCCAGCATTGGGAATATAAATAAAAGCTAAATACATGCTAGAACACCAGAATTCACAAAGAAGAATTTTTCACACTGAAGATGTTGCCTAGTCTGGCAATGAAATGTCTGGAAGAAAACGACAAGGCTCAGAGAGCACCAAGGACTCCACAAAGAAGAATTTCTACAGAAGCCGGTTCCCCTTAGAAATAATTTCTAGAGCAAATTATTTCATCAAATTAAAGAGAACTGATTAAAAATGCACAAAATTTCTTTGTTCAGCACTAAACCAAGAGGATGCAATTAGATCTAATGAAGCGAGGTCTGGAACTGTAGCTATTAGAGTACATTAATGGCCCAGAGTTTGCAACTACATTTTTTCTCGCACCTTCATTTCTCTCAGATTTTCTTTTTCTGTGATATAGAATAGCTTTCTTCTTGGACAGATACAACATGTAACCATCCACACTCCTAGAAGTGGACTTAGTAACACTCCTCTGCAGGAATGCCACTGCCCACTGATGAAAGTTAAAACAATTACCCATCTCCTCCTATATTGCTTTTTTTTTTTGGTCCAAAGATCTAATCTTACTTCTCTTGCCACTCTACTGTGAAAATTTAGAAGACAGTGACCTTATGTTCCACCTTTTAGTGGACAAATTAATTCCAGGAGCCTCACAAAATTTTGTGCAGTTACTATTGTAGTATATTGAAGGGCAGCTTAGTTTCTGAGCACAACTTCCCACACTTGAGACCTTTTAGAATCTTAACTACTTTTATGTGTACCCTCACATTTGACTATATCTGTCTAGGCTTATTTCTTAACTACCCTAGTGTTTTAGAAGTTATTTAATCATCACTTCAACATTTTAATTATTATACAGCAACATAGGATTGTATTCATTTATCAATTAAGTAATTTTGCAATTTTAGCCTTTTTATACACTAAAATATCTCTATATTAGGACTTGTTAAAACTCACTTGCTTTTCACACTGTGCAATTTGCTGAGTAAATTTTATCTTATTGTTCTTTCTTATTTCTATAACCTTTGTCACTGAGCCATATTTAAATTTGATCAGTGACCATAATAAAGACATATTACTACTCTCTCTCTCTCCCAACAAAATAAAACACATGGATTCACACCCCTTTTCAAATGTCATTATGAGATTATAATCCCATTTCGTAGCTCCAAACAATTGCATTTTCAGTGTAATAAAAATTCTACATCTTCATTCATTTTCTCTGTTTTGATCCAAAAAGTGGTATGTACTATTTGGATGGGTTTTTTATTGAGGCAGTCTGAATCAGCACCCATCTATCACATACTGACTCCTCTTTTTACTTGCTAGCCCATTCCAATAAAAAAGGACAAGTCTTGACATACCCAGACCAAAATCAGCCTGAATCTACATCTCAAACTGATTTTCTAGTGATAACTTTAAGCAAACAGGTACTGTAGAAATCACCTGGAAGACACCTTCTCAGGTCATCCAAAATAAAGACTGACCAGTTTGGAGTTCTTCCCTTGGAAGCTACATATGTTGGGTGAACCTGCTTTGTCTTCAGATGCTGGTAAACAGAAAAGTCCAGACCCTGCTCTGAAGTTCCAGGAAATCATCCTTAAATATAATCCAAGATTAAGATGTTTTATGATTTAGATAGCAATGCCTGATACCTTTCAGTCAGTAAAGAGTATTTTTAATGAGTCTTTAATGAGTCCTTCTGACCACTTTTGTCTTCTTTTTCCTGAATTCTTTCATTTAAAAAAACCTGAATGGATTTAGCCTTTTTGCCTAACTTGGCCAAAATTGTAAAAGATGCTAGGAATATGTAGCTTCTAATGGAAAAAAATTAAACTGGTCAATCTCGCAGAAACAACAAGTCTAAGAGCAAATAGTGAAAATGAATAATTTTCTTTGTTCCTTCAAATGACCTAAGCAATCTCTTTCCAGGGCAGTAAGGGAGAAAATAATCATTTTTCCACATGGGATGGTCGCTAATTACTCAGTTAATGAAATCTTATAGGCATACAAAGTTATATGCATATATACTTTGGAAAAAGATGAGATATTCAGTCATGGACCTTTTAAGGTGGGTTCTGGAATAAAGTGGGAGCAGCAAGAAACTTACCAGACTTTTGCTAACCTTCAGATCCCCTACAGTATATGGAGAAATAAACACTGAATCTCATGGTCATTGTGGGAATGAATAAATCATATTATGTGCATACTGGAATCCCCCTATATAAACATCTACAGGAAAAGAAAAACCCTTTCCTTTTGAAAATGATTGTCTCTTGATGCCACATAAACTAAACTGTTAATGTGCAAGGTTTTCCTTTTAGTTTTGTTTAAGCACAAGGTAACAATTAATTCTGTTCCCAGTTCTGCGAAAGAAGTATCTGGTACTATTGACCTGCATCCCTTTTTTGTGGTTGGATTAAGAACAAAATAGAGTATTTCTCCCACACTTTATAAAGCTTTCATTTATGGGTAAGCTGTAGTCTCTACATATGGTAAGCAGTCCTAGGCAGGTAGAAAGGTTTTGTTTTATTTTTTTAAAATCTTTAGACATAAATTACCTGGCCTCCCTTCAAAGCCACTGGCAAAATACATCTTGTTTGAGTTTACTCAGGAATGGCTTTTATCTGCTTTTACTAGAAAGCTGTCTGATCACTGACAGATGCAAAGGACATTTTATGGCAGTGAGCTGCTGTGTGAAAATTATATGTGAGGAATTGACAAATGAAGGTCTTCTGTACATAAGAGACACCATTAAGCTTTGTAATTGGAATTACTGTATATTTTAACACTAACATTTCAAGCAATAAGAATTCAGTTATGAAGTCTTTTTTTTAAGTTTCCAACTGCTTTTTCAGATCAAATATTTTTTATTCAGTTATTTTCTTCTATGTTCATGGTAAGAATATTGTCTCTGCTGCAAACCCTGAGGAGTTCTTAATGAAGTGTCAAAGTAAAACTCCACACATATACATATAAGAAGCTAATAATATCAAGTCTCAGAGTTCCTGCATTTACAGTCCAGTCCTATATTCCTCAGTTTGAGTGGAAGATATGCTTCCTCCTCCTGTCTGAACATAGAATCTGCCTATCTGATCCTGTCATTTAGAGAGGCTCTGCTAAAAGTCCTTGCTCCTTACGAGATACACAGCATATAGATATGAAGACAGGCCTTTCTGGTCTCCAAACATTTGGGAAACAAGTGAAAAGTGTCCTATTTCAATGTGCCTGCAGACTGAGTTGATTGAAGGCATTTAATTGTGTTGGGTTTTATTATCATTTTAAATTTGATTTATTGTGTTCCATTGTTTGCTGCATGAGTTTTGTGCTATTAGACCAGAGCTTTCCAAACTGTGTGTCGGGACACGTTAGTGTGTTGGCTGCAGTGTCTGGGTGTGTCACAGCTGCTGCTGCCTCCGAGCCCTGCCAGGATTCCACACAGGTCCTAGTGCCTGCCTTGTGCCTTGCTGCCTCCAAACCTGCTGTGATTCCACGCAGGTCCTAGTCCTGCCTTGTGCCCTGCTGTAAGAGTATGTCACAAAATGACATACCAACATGAAATGACACACCAACATGAAAAGTTTGGAAAGCTCTGTATTAGACAGTCTAGAAATGCTGTTAATGAATACACATACCTATAACCTGTGTTTTAGTCAAAGATCCTGCTCTATATCAACTTCTTATTTATTCAATCAATCAATCAATCAATCAATCAATTTATATGGCTGTCCATATAGAGAAGCTTTCAAATAAAATGGAAAGAACCACAAAGATTGAGGAAAAAAGAATTATGCATGTGCAGAAAACATACAATATAGCAAAATTATACTTTTTGTATACTTTTGTATATTTTTACTTACTTACTAAGGTCCACAAGTTTAGCAGATCATTTACAAGTGACCAGTGTTATTTTGGGATGATTGCCTACTTCCTAATAGGAAAAAATACTAGGTAATTGAGAAGGAAATGCAGGATTAAATGAGTATTACATTTTGGTTTCAATCTCAGATGTCACTACCCTACCACCAAATGATAAGAGAATTCCAGAGGCTCCAGTGATGAAGAAAGAAATTAAAGGTAGACTAGGGATGAAAATAAATTCATTCTGTTCTACCTTCTGCATTTTCCCTTAATCTATTTTTCAGATTTTTTAAAAAAAAGATCTATAAAAATCTGTATCTACTACAATTTACAACTCTCCCTAATACAGTATACAGGTAGTCCTCATTGAACGACCACTCGTTCAGTGACCATTCAAAGTTACGAAGGCACTGAACAAGGGGGACTTACGATGGGTCATTGTAGTTGCAGTTGTCACAGCATCCCTGCAGTCACATGATCGCAATTTCAGCACTTGGCAACCAGCTCACAATAACAACATTGCAGCGTCCCACGGTCATGTGATCACCATTTGCAACCTTCAGTGCCAGCTTCTAACAATGGGGAAGCCACCAGGAGGTTGCAAATGGCAATCACATGACTGCGGGATGCTGTGACCATGCGGGATTTGCCTAATGACTGGGACTGCTGGTCATGTGATGGTGCACTTTATGACCATGTCACTTAGTGATGGAGTTGCTGGTCCCAATTACCATAGTTAAGTGTGAGGACTACCTCTTATATGACTTAAGAGAGTGGTGTGGTGGATAGTAAAGAAGCCAAGCACACACTGTGGGTAAGGGGAGAAATTTCAAAGACCAAGGAAAAAGAGGTAGGAAGGAAAGAATTGAGGGTATGAAATGGGAATATGACAAATAGCACAACCAAAATGTTTCCAAGTACATTTTTTAATATATATTTCCTCAGAAGATGTTCCTTTTTCACAGCCATTTTTAGATGGCGTTTTCAGAAGCATCATGCTTTTTCATAAATATCTCACATAAACAATTTCTAATTGTATCCAGATTTTTATTTTTTACTAGAGAATTCAATTATCTCAAAATTACCACGGATGAAGTCAATTTGGATAATTGTTGTAAACTAATCAACACAGAAAGCCATGTCAGAGTTTGAATATTATGCTTATCACTTCTAAAAAGGAATAAATGCAAATAAAAGTAAGCCAACATTACAATATCTCATGTAGAAATATGGAAGTCTAGTCAAAATAAGAAATATTCTCCAATACAAGATATTGTCTCCTGTTTATTTTCTGCGCTGAACATTTTTTCACTAATACGACCTATGCAAAGATTCTTCATGAGATATCTCATTTTAGAAAACAATAATATTTTCTTGTGCTTGAGGTTCTCACTGGGCTTGGATTCTTGAACTCATTTTCAGTTACTGTCTGTCTCCAGGGAAGAAGACTTGCTTATCAGCACTATCTGGGTCGAAGTTTACAAGAACAACCTCCAAATCAAATATATAGGTGAAGAACCTTGATTGTACTTGAAGAAAGGTTAAGATATAAAATTTTAAAAGGATTGATTTTGGACTCTGATGCTCTTTCAGTTAATTAAGCAAAGGCAGAACCAGCTCAAAGATCTGCATTAATATTAATGCCCTATAAGAGGGAACTTCCTTCCAATGAGTCACAGATAAGATGGATCAAAGAGACTTTGCATAAAATGCATGATTTGGCCTCCAGTCCATTTTGCTAATATGCTTTGCAAAGCAAAGGAAAGTGTTTTAGCCTAATGATTATTGGAGTAGCAGCTTTTACATTTCATTACTTAATGAGAATATCTCCTTATACATTAATCAAGATTTGTGGTGTTGTTGGGAAGTCCATGTACTATTAATGGTTTCAGTTTTGCAAATATCCTATACATAACTTGTTTTTCAAAATTGTGGTACTCTTAAATAAAACCAACAAAGAAACTGATTATTGTACTCTAAAAAGGTATAGGAATTTGGGCAGCTTTAGAGAAGTTGTTGTTGTTTGTTGTTGTTGTTGTTGTTGTTAGTCAGATGTAGGGCACATAAATGTGTAGTAGATAGATAGCAGATGTTAATGTATGAATGATTTGCCCTAAAAGTCTGCTGTTTCTCCCTTTTTGTTTCTTAACATTGGAGCAAAACAAACCCCATTTTTATTCTGCCATAGGAAAACGTAAAATCTGCCAGACTGCTGAATTTTTATTTTGAATTTTAGAGAATGTTAACCTTTTTAGGGAAGGTCACTTGTACATGGACTAGTGCAATGTGCTGTCCTTGTAAACCACCCCAAAACTGCAGCTGGTCCAGAACGCAGCAGCAGAAGCAATTATGGGCATACCTCATCAGGCCCATGTAATATCTATGCTTCATAAGCTGCATTGGTTACCTGTAGGCTTCTAGGTGCAATTCAAGGTGCTAATTATTACTTATAAAGCCCTTCATGGAATAATGCCTGGATATCTAAAGGACAATGGGGCGTGGTGGCTCAGCAGGTAAGACGCCAGGCTTGTCGATCGGAAGATCGCAAGTTCGGAGGTTCGAATCCCTAGCCCTGCGTGCGGAGTGAGCTCCCGCACTAGCTCCAGCTCTTGCCAACCTAGCAATTCGAAAGCATGCAGATGCAAGTAGATGAATAGGTACCACTTCGGGGTGTAGGTAACAGCGTTCCGTGCGTGTCATGTGGCCACATGACCGTGGAAGCGTCTTCGGACAACGCTGGCTCTTCGGCTAACAAACGGAGATGAGCACCGGCCCCTAGAGTCGGACACGACTGCACAACTGTGCGGGGGGAACCTTTACCTTTTTATCTAAAGGACGATCTGTATGATCAGGCACAGTTGGCATGCTCCATCCATTAAGCATGAAATGAAATCTACAAAGCATGCCTTCTGTAGAACACCTACCCTCTGGAACACCATCCCCCTAAGATCCTCTGGCCCTGCCCTGGCCATATTTAAAAAAGCCTTGCAAACCTGTCTCTTTAACCCTTGTTTTTCTTCCAGTGTTTGTGTTTTATGACTGTTTTCTTACCATACACCACCCAGAGTCATTGTAGAGATAAAGTGTCCTATAAATGTCTCAATTAATTAGGCTGACCATACAGTCCTGTTATTTTAACATTTTCCAACCGTCCCGTCGTTCTGGACAAAATCTCCATTTTGTCCCATTTTCAAAGTTAGAGTGCGTGCGTGTGTTCGCCGGCATGCCTGCCTGCACACCTGCCTGTGTGCCTGCCTGCCTGGATGCGCACGTGTGTGCGTGCCAGCGTGCCAGCGCACATGCGCGCGTTAGGGTCCCATTTTTGTCTCAAGGAAATATGGTCAGCCTACAAATAATAAATAATATATCACATATCCACAGAACTGCTGTATACTGAAATCAACACAGTCAGCTGCCCTTCAAATGCATCCGCATTTGATATGGAGATAATTGCTGTAATTGCAATCACTCAGGGCCCCAGTGTGGATAGAGGCACAAGTCCAAGATTCAGTTGGAACCATACTATTAATGCTAGTAATGAAAACAGCTAAAATACATCATATGCATGAGAGTGACTAGCAGACTTCTTCGAAGGCTACTTTTCCAATTTATATCTCAAATATCCTTTTAGAGACTGCGGGAAGAAAGTGGAGAAAGAGTGCAGTTCAGGTGAGAAGATGCAACACAACCCAGTTGTCAGAACCATGGCAGGACAGTGTTTCAAAAGCTCTGCTTAATTAAGTCTGGCTGGGAATGTATTCTTAACATTTTCAAGATTATATTTTTTACCCCAAACTAGCATTAAAAATAACTTTCTGAAATCCATGTGGTTCTTGCTTCTTTGATATGCTGGTTAGGTGGGCTTCATATATCTCCCATTTGGTACAATTTGATACATATATTTTGTGTATGAACATTGCAAAGAGAATGTGCCTAAATTTCCTTCCTTCCTTCCTTCCTTCCTTCCTTCCTTCCTTCCTTCCTTCCTTCCTTCCTTCCTTCCTTCCTTCCTTCCTTCCTATTGTAGCATAGCCTTGGATCTTTTAGCATATAACTAAAGATTCTAATGAAGAGTCCTGAAGTGTAGGAATCTTTAAGGGCATGCAATGATCCTCAAACTCAGAAGATTCCTTACTGAGGCAGGCTTTGGTTGGATGATCAAGTCAGGCAAGGACTCTGGAATGGCTCAGAAGATTCTTTCAGTGCAGATGGAACTGATCTCATTATGAACTTTTTCCAGGCCACAGGCTCACTTGCCATTTGAATGACATGGCAAACGCCACAATTCAAAAAGCATTGGTGTGTGTGTGCGTGTGTGTGTGTGCGGACAGGGCAAAAAACCGCAAACTTTCCTTACATTTAATTTAATTTATATTTAAAGTTTATTAAAATTAAATATAGATTACTTTTCAATCAGGCAGTTAGTATTTCCCCTCCTGACACATTGAAAAATATAATTTGGAAATAAGGACCTATTTTAAGTAATTTGGAGAGGTTTTCTTTTTTAAAAAAAAAAGTTTATGTAGTGTGTTGTTTGCATTCACTTTTGACACTCTGACATTTGCCAGAAGTGGTAGATTCAACAGTCTCATCTTGTCTTATATTGCTATTCAATATTTCCAGAACCAAGGTAAACAAGAGGGGACAGTGGGCATCCCTGTCTTGTTCCTTTTTGTATCTCACACAGTTTTGTTAGATCTCCATTGACAATTATTTGTGCTTTCTGTGAAGTATAAATCGATCTTACCCATTTTGTAAAGTTCTCTCCAAAATTCATATCTTCCAAAACCTTGGACAAGAAAGCCCAGTTCAAATTGTCAGAGGCCTTCTCTGCATCTAAGAAAATCAGTGTGGCTTGTTTTTCATTATGTTGCTCCAAATATTCCAAAATGTCCAACACATTTCTGACATTGTCCTTTAACTGCCTTTAAGGTAAAAACCCACAATGATTCTCATGAATAAATTCTTGCAAAATTATTTTCAGTCTATCAGCTAAAATGGTTGTGAACAACTTATAATCATTATTCAGTAATGATATTGGCCTATAGTTTCTTGTTAAAGTCAAATCTTGTCCCATTTTAGCTATTAGTGCTATATTGGCCTCTTTCCAACTCTCTGGCATTTTTCCTCCCTGTAGGATATAGGTCATCGTGTTTTGTAAAGGTTGTAAAAGTTCATCCTCAAGACATTTGTAATAAGAACCTGATAATCCATCTGGTCCAGGCACTTTTCCTAGTTTAATCTTTTTTATAGCTTCAGAAACTTCCCTTATTGTTATAAATCCATTCATAATCTGTTTCTGTCCCTCTGTAATCCTCAGTAGATTTTGTTTCTTTAGATATTAATCTATTTTGTGACTTCTAGCGAGATGTCACTTCCTTTATATAAATTGAAATAATATTGATGGAATGCTTTTGTATGACTGCATTGTCCATTAATACAGTATTTCCTCCTTGTAATTTCAATATCATTTTCTTTTCTTTTTCTTTTCGTATTTTATATGCTAGCCATTTCCCTGGTTTATTTGCAAACTCAATTTTACATAATTCATTTTTATTTACATTTCTCTTACTGTTAACATAGATAATTGTCATTGTAAAAGCTTAATTTGTTGAGAAATACTTATATTCTCTGTAAATTGCTTTAATTCTTCTTCTTTTCTCTTTATTTCATCCAAAATAGCTTGTATTTTGACTCTTCTTTTTAAGTTCACTACTATGTGTATAAAATAACCTTTAATAAAAGCTTTATTTGAATCCCAAACCATTCTTAAATTGTTGCCTACAGACCAGCAGAAGACTAGCAGAACACATCCATGAACACCAACTAGCAGTCAGAAGACACGATGAAAACTCCTTAATCTCACAACACATGGACAGACTTAACCATACTTTCAACTGGGAAACTGTGAGCATCTTAAACCAAGCCAAATCCAAAAATGCTAGAGAATTCCTGGAAGCTTGGCACTCAGACAAAGCAGCCATCAACAGACACATAGAGGTAAACAACATTGACATACCATTCACAAGAAACAACAGAAAAACCAGAAGACCAGAACACCTCTTTGCCAGCAATCAACACCCAGATAGACAAAGATTAACAGCAAGATTAGCAGCAGAGGAGCAATCAAACAGCACAATAGACCCTAATCAAAGAACTATTAACTCAGTCAATCAACCAAGCAGCAAACAACAGCCCAACCAAGTAACTACCAAGGACAACACCAAACAACACCAAACTACCAAGGACAAGCACCAAAAAAAAAAAACAGCCCAACCAAGGAACTACCAAGAACAACACCCCCACAAACACAGGCAGGACAAGCCAGGGTATATAAACAGAGAGCAAGTCCCACTCCCTTTTCACACTGAAGATGTTGCCTAGCCTGGCAATGAAACGTCTGCAAGAAAACAACAAGGCTCAGAGAGCACCAAGGACTCCATTGTTGCCTTTACCTAAATTATTTTCAAAAACTTATTTTAATTTCTTTTTACAATCTTCCACTATTGCTTCTTTCTGTAGCAACATTTTGTTTTCCATCTAAAAGAATTAGATTTTCTTTTATAAACCAAACTCACAGGATTATGATCCAAAAAAGTATTTGGTAATATCTCTACTTTAGAGACCTTAGTAGACAAGTACTTTGAAATCCAAATCATATCTATTCTTGAGAAGGATCTATGTCTTTCAGAAAAGTAATTATACTCTCTTGAATTACCATTTTTCTATCTCTTCATAACTTGTTTGTTTGTTTTCTTATTGGATCTAGGTAAAAAAGGTAAAGGTTCCCCCCGCACATTTGTGCAGTCGTGTCCGACTCTAGGGGCCGGTGCTCATCTCCGTTTATTAGCCAAAGAGCTAGCGTTGTCCGAAGACGCTTCCACGGTCATGTGGCCGGCATGACGCATGTGGAACGCTGTTACCTACCCACCGAAGTGGTACCTATTAATCTACTTGCATTTGCATGCTTTCGAATTGCTAGGTTGGCAAGAGCTGGGGCGAGTGCGGGAGCTCACTCCGTCATGCGGGGCTAGGGATTCGAACCTCTGAACTTGCGACCTTCCGATCGACAAGCCTGGCGTCTTACCCGCTGAGCCACCACACCCCTATTGGATCTAGGGTTGGGGAAAAGTTTATCTTACGGAATATGCCATTCATTAGCTGTTATTAAGAATAAAAATACTTGTTATTTTCTGTCGTTATAGACAATATTTCAGACTCAGCATTATGACAAAGCAAAATGTTGGAGCCAATAGAGGCAAGAGAGAGTGGAAGGTTATCATAGCTTTTGTACTACTAGTAAATCTATAACTGGCAAACTTTTGTCTGTTGACCTTCACCTTATGGCTGGATTTCTCAGACACACAAATCTTATCTCTGAGCTTATAGCTTTTTACACAGTGACAGACAAAACAAATCTGCTTTTTCCCCACATTAATATTTTTTGGAAACAGTTTTTTTTTAAAAAATATATCAATTTTTCAAGTTATTTCCCTAATGTTCATTTCTGAACACAAATTTCCTCACAATATACATTATGCCTTTTGACAAGAAAACTGCCTCACAAAATTCACTGAGGTACATAACCTGAAAGATAACATTCCTGTGGAAGTTTAGAACCTGAGAATTATTTCAGTTCATGTGTAAATATGACCCAAACTTTAAGATACAAATTCTAAATGGCTTCCCCATCCTTGTATGTAAAAATCTATAGAAGGGAATTAATAGGTAATGTGGCTGCATATTAGTTATTAAAAGTAAACTGAGTTACAGAAGGAATCCTGTGGATATAAAGCAATTTTCTGCAACCTTCAGATATATTGGGAGTGAAGTTCTCTGAATTCTGAGTCAACGTGGCCAATGGGTTGCTTTTCCCATGGTGGCTAGGAATTCCACGAGTGTCAACACATTGCAACTGTGCCCAACTGGGAAAGGCTGGTACAGAACATGCTGATATGGTGTGGATGAGAAGCAATGCCGGGGGTACAAGTCAGATTATATTACTTTTTGGGATAGTTCTCTGATTCCAAATCCTTCTGCAGTGTTTTTCATCCATCCATTCCTTTCTAATTTATTCTTATTTTTTAAAATACAAGTTCATAGTATGGAGATCATGTTTTCCTTTTTAAAATATTTCTCAAGAGACATCTTAGTGGATTTCAACAAAGGCCATAAAGAATCTTTAGTAATTTTACACATTTTATTGTTAAATTATATTTAAGAAAGCATCTTGAAATATAAATATGGTCTACCTTATCCATTCATACACAACACAGATCTAGGTTATAGTAGGAAAGTTTCACCATGACCTTGAATGTGCAAATAAAAGAGTAATGCATATCACTATTAATTTCCTTATATGCCCTGGGAATGGCCCTTTTACTTATAAGGCTAATGAGGGTTTTAATTAATTAATTAATTGATCAAAGTAATACGCCACCCATCTCACTGTGCCAGTGACTCTGAGTGGCTTACAAGTAAAAAAGACCATAAAAAATCCATACAAAAAATATACGAAGTTCAAAAGATGGAGAGAGCATCCTCAAACCACAACCACCCTGTGATGGATTTTGGAGCTGAGGAAGGAGGGAGCGCATTCCAAGGAGATAAATGCACTCACAGCCTTGAGAGCCTTGGCAGGCAAACAAAGAAAGTTAGAGTAGCCCCGCCCTAGAGCCCCTGGAGTATTTCCCCTTAGGTTAGTTAGGATAGCTTCAGTCTGGCAAGATTCCTGGTCAGCCCAAGAACAGAGGCGAGTCAGTGTGGAAGTGGAAGACCAGAAGAGTAAGGGCCAACCTCACCTCAGGGCACAGGATACTCCACAAGGCAGGGGCAATGGCAGAAAAGGCTCTCCTCCTAGACCCCACCAGTTGAAATTCTTTAGCCAACAGGGTCTGTAGCATGCCTTCCCTGCCAGACTGGGTGGGATGGGTCAATGTAATGGGGATGAGGTGGTTCCTCAGATAACCTCTGCCCATGCCATGAAAGGCTTTAAAGTTCATAACCAATACCTTGAATTGGATGCAGAAGCAAACCGGCACCCAATGCAGCTTGCATAGCAGAGATGTTACATGCACAGCCCTGGAGGCGCCCATAACTGCCCATGCCTACGCATGCTGTACCAGCTGCAGCTTCCAGATACTTTCCAAGGGTAGCCCATGTAGAGCGCATAGCAATAGTCCATATAGGAGGTGACTAGGGCAGGAGTGATCAAGAGAAGAGCTTCCTGACCCAGAAAAGGGTGCAACTGGCGCACAACAAGGAGTTGAGCAAAGGCCCTCAATGGCTAGGGAACCAAACTGTATTTGAATTGAGAATCATATTTTGAGATAAGAAGTACTCATATTTCTCAAAGAAGATGATATTCTTTAGCAAGAATATGCAGTATGCAAAATGAAAATTATAAAATCGATATTTCATCAGTTTTCACTGTATTTATGTTTCTTTGCTCTGACTCTTTGTTACTATTTAATGGTTGTATACTTTTTGCAGCCCAGTTATTTATAGCCTTATCATTTGTATAACTCATCAAGTGATTTGGGGTAGTCTGCTTAGAATGTCACTAGACTGTTATGGAAAAAAAAACAAATGAATTAAAACCATGTATAGTGTGACACTGCACTTTAAATCACATTTTTGCCTTTGGCTCTAGATTGCTGCACAGCCCTAGGAGAAAGAATACAATTTTGTGAAGAGGTCTAAAGGAAATCAACCCTGACTGCTCATTGGAAGGACAGATACTGAAGCTGAAGCTCAAATACTTTGGCCACCTAATGCGAAGAGAGGACTCACTGGAAAAGACCCTGATGCTGGGAAAGAGTGAAGGCAAAAGGAAAAGGGGACAGCAGAGGATGAGATGGTTAGATAGCATCACTGATGTAATAAACATGCATTTGAGTAAACTCCAGGAGACAGTGGAGGACAGGAAGGCCTGGCGTGCTATGGTCCATGAGGTCACGAAGAGTCAGACACAACTAAACGACTGAACAACAAGAACTAATGGATAAAAAATATATTCATCCTGATAGTCCTAGCCACTAATAGATTTATCCTATGTGAATTTGCTTAATTCCACTTCAGGCTCTCCAAGTTGGTACCCATCTGTGTAAACAACCTTTTCTCTTTTGTGAACCTTCCATCGTTCATTTGTATTGCTCCTGGGATGTAGCATTTTCAGGGAGGAAGACAAAATTCTCCCTATCTGCTTTTTCTACATCATGAATACAGTTATTAACCTCTATCATGTTGCTCTTTACACATCTCCTTTTCTTAGCTAAAAGCCACAATCTTCCTCTTACGACCATTGGTTCAGGCACCTGATCATTTTAAGTTGTCCTTTTCTCCACCTTCTAGCAGCCAAAACTGTCCATTGTATTGCAAGTGTAGCTGCATCGTAATTTATATAAAAGGTATTCAAAGAACAGAAAGTTTATGTAACTGATTACCTTTCTAAAGATATATCTATATCTATAATCTATATCTATATCTATACACACACACACAGACACACCTGTGTGTGTTACACACTAGGTTTATATTTTCAATTATTTGTCCACCACAGCAATAGAAGTCCTTTCTAGCTCAGACTGTTCAGTACATATGAGAAATTAGGCCATCCCCCTGATTTGCATCTTATGATTGCTCACATTGAACTGTATTTGACACTTTAAGGCACATCATGTTGTTGTTGTTTTACTTGGAAGGTCTTCTTTTGGAAATGGCATATAATATGCTGCAGCAATTTGGAAGAGTGAATGGTTTCAATTACACGGTGATGTGTTTCCATTTCTGTTTGATTTGTGTGCAAAGTATAGAGTTATCTGGTTGAAAGAAATAATGCCACCCAGGTTTTTGTTTTGAACTTTCATTTTTCAGGTCAGTTTGGATCATATATATATATGTGTGTGTGTGTGTGTGTGTGTGTGTGTGTGTGTGTACACACACACACACACACACACACACACACAAATATTTTCACAGTTGATTCTATGTTTCTATGTTTCTATGTTTTTATTGTATTTTTCTCATGTTTTGCTCAAAAACTAGGTCATAGTTCTGTTTTTAAGGAAGATCTCTAACTCTTCTCACAATGGACCACTTGGAGCATTTATTTTCTATATGAGGTCAATAATATCCTTTCAGAAACACGCTGAATAAATATTTAGATGATGAGTCCTCATTGCTCCTTGGAGCCTATGAATAATTCATACTTTAGAAGGTCTTAAATACATGATAAACCATAACAGCTCCAGTGGAACAGTCAGTTCTTATAAACTATTAGAGGAGATTTAAAGAAGAAAAAAAGAAAAACCTCTTTATCCTCTTTAAATTTCATTGTTTAAAATAATAATGGACATATATACTTATATATCTATATTTTTAGTTATGTAAATTTTAGTGCTACACACAATTAGCATGTGATCAATATGCCTCAGTGGGAAAGGGGCTACATCTACTCACCTAAGATTTTCAACAGAGAGACAGAAAACTCAGTCAGATGATGCACCACCATCAATTAAACTGATTTGTCATTGAAAGCTGCTTATTATAGATTTTCATATTATTGGGACACCATCTCAATTAGGTGTCTTCAATAATGCAGAGGCCTTTGCATGAGCAGCCACTTGTTTACAGGCTTCTTTATTGCTGCAGATGATGTTAACCCATGGATGCTAGAGACAGATCCAAGAGCATGACCTCATTCCAGCTAAGTCATGAGTAGAGCCCCACTGTACCTATCAGGCGAATTCCTCTTCTCTTTCAAAATCTTTCTCGGCATTAATGTTTAAAAAAATGTTTCTGACTCAGCTTGACTGCATCTTACCTTTCCCTTATTGAATCACTCCCCACCCATTTTTAATTGTTTGGTCAATAGATGTTGATTTAGTAATTGCAGTTTAGCAAGAATTCTATGCACTAGATAAATGACATGGTTCTGTTTAGAGAGTTTATAGTAGATATTCAGTGAAGAAGTGGGTTGGGATTCAGAAGTGAAAAAGTTGTGGGATCTAGCCTGTGTCCATAAGAACAAGGAATTAAATATGCTTATCTATCAGCACTCACTGGTGATATTATTTATTTCTACAGTGGATTGTGGCCAATAGGCCAAGCTGTGATGGATGTCATTAATCTCCTTCACATAAGGTTCATGGGAAGTAGTGCAGGCAAGTGATTTTTAAGGCTGACTTTAATGCAATTGCAAAATAGTGTTTCTTAATAGATTCAGAATGAAAAATGCATGAGCAAAATGATGGGAACGTCTACTTGTGTTGCTTTGTTTGTGCAGGAAACAAGTATCTTGGTGAGCAATTAGACTTGTTTCATCTTTTATGTACAATTTTATTGGAAACACTTGAGTTTTAGACCAAAGATCTTTATGTAATTGGGCCCTTTGTTTTGAAATGTAGTGGCTAAACACCAGAGCAGGACAGGAAACTCTAAATCTAACTGAGGTATTGCCATTTCATTGTTTGTTCAATGACAGCTAGTAAATATGTGTGTTTTTTGACCAAACAGGCATTGGTAGACTTTTCTCCATCAGTTTCTTCATTACTTTTTCATTCAGAATCACTGAGATGCATTCTTTACAGTTTTGTGTGACTCTCTTAACACCTTGTACTACTACTAATGATAATAATTAGAATTCTATTTTTAATAGAATTAAAGGAGCAGTAGGGTCACACCAGTGAGTTTTTGTCATACCTTGCCATGAAATCTATACAGTAAGTGTAAATTCCTGTGTGTGTATGTGTGTGTGCACATGCACATGCCTACACACGCACATGCATACACACCTCTGGGTACATACAGTATAGTTCCCCTGGAGCTGCTTATATGGATAGGCTTTTCCGTTGCAGATGACAGTGAATAAGAATTGGGGCAGGAGATTTTTGTGATATTGGAAGTGAGGCTAACAAGCAGTATTGTCCCTTTGATTTCTTGGATCTCCTTTACATGAGTCTTTTGTGGATGAAGCTAATTAGATGAAGGTATAGGCTGGACTGTGGTGGCGTGGTGGCTCAGCGGGTAAGAAGCCAGGCTTGTTGATCGGAAGATTGCAAGTTTGGAGGTTCAAATCCCTAGTCCCGCATGACAGAGTGAGCTCCCACACTCACCCCAGCTCTTGCCAACCTAGCAATTCGAAAGCATGCAAATGCAAGTAGATGAATAGGTACCACTTCGGTGGGTAGGTAACAGCGTTCCAAGGGCATCATGCCGGCCACATGACCATGGAAGCGTCTTCGGACAACGCTGGCTCTTCGGCTAACGAACGGAGAAGAGCACCGGCCCCCAGAGTCGGACACAACTGCACAAATGTGTGGGGGGAACCTTTACCTTTATAGGCTGGACCATATTCTATTTTCAATTAGATTACAGCTTGATATTGTAATTTAAGTATTAGTTAAGTACCTAGAATATTCAGGTTATTTTTTTTATTTATTAGGGTTCCCATATCTATAGTGGGAATCTCCAAATGATGGCTAGATAGCAGCAAAGAGACACAGAAAACTCTAATGATTTGCTGCCATCTAGTGGTGGTCTGGACATATGCAGCCCAGATATGGTAGTTTTATTATTTATATAATTCACCAAGTGACTTTTGACTCATTACTATCGTTTCTGCTTAGCTCATTTCACTGAGTTGTTATGTAAGAAAAACAAATGAGTTCAGTCTATGTGCAACTTAGCACATTGCATGCTTTATATGCAAGAGATCCCAGGTTCAGTCTAAATAGGGCCAAAAATCTCCTCTCTGAAAGCTGTTAGAGTCAACAGAATTGGGCTGCAGAAATCAAGATTCTGACTCTGTATAAAACAGCTTCCTTTGTTCCTATGCATTATAAGTAGGTTATCAATGATAAAGAAATATTGAAAAAATCTGATTGGCAGATGTTTTTTGTAATAAAAACTGGTTATCATTGGAAATATACCAACCAGCCAAATGCACTTTGTTCAATTTTAATGCCAATGGGATCTCTACAATCAGCCTGACTCACACTGTTAAATCTATCTGTACTTTAATGTATGTGCATATACCATTGTGTGGAGAGACCTTGGCATGAAGTTATCCATAGCTGCACTTATAATAGGAAAGCTGAAGATTTAAATTACATTAGGCAGAGAGTCAATTGAAATCAAATTCACTGGTGGTTAGCCAGCTCAATGATAGCATCACATGATGATGTATTCTGTGTGAATAAAGTCTATTTTGAAGGTGTAAAAGGACTCAATATCATTTTAATTAATCTTATCATTTTAATTAATCTTATTTAATCTGCTGCTGAATTTTCATTTTGCAAAATCATAAAATCCATAGAGATGAACCTTCTAACATGGAAATCTGGATCAACTTGCCAAGCTGGAAGTAGAATTTTACTGCGTTTCAGCTAAGATTTAAAATAGAACATGTAGTAAAACTCTTTGTATGTGCTCACTGTGAACAAAAACATATGCCTAGCATGGCAGTCACTTACTTCATCAAATCTTGATTCATAGGAGAGCAAATATGGGAGATGTTTCAGTAAAATGCTGACAACTAGGAGTGTGCATATAAGCCTTTATCTGATTTGAATCATCAATTTGATTGAGATTGCCAATCTGATTATTTGAATCAGTTAGGAGAATGGAGTATATTACATAACATTTTTCTGAATCGTTTCATGAAAAGAACTTTTGCACAGGCATCGGGTTCAATTTTACAATTCAGTTTGAATTGTCCCAATTCAGTCCAGAGAGGAAATTCAGTTTAGAGATTCAGTCAAATTGATTCCAGATCAAATATCCATCACTTTGCACAGCCCTATAACTCACACTATGTAGTTAGTTTACACTTTTGTAGCATTTCATCTTCTTGAAACCATAGCCTGTTTTTTTCTTGAGAGACAAATGCACTTATATCTCTGGTACAGTTTATTACATTCATTTAACAGTGGTCTGTAAATTAGAGACACAACCAATGTTGAGCTGCAAATAACTCTGAATTTTCTAGCTGGATCTGTTAAAGCAGAGTTAGTGAGGCATGATATTGCTGATTCTTCCTTCGCTGCTCTCTGCAGTGTCACTCAACAATTCTTTGCCAGAAAAAAAGCATCTCACATAGTTGAGCAATGTACCAAGAGCATTGGTTGAGCAATGTACCAAGAATTGTAAGCTGAGGAGAAGTTACATTTTACATGAATAGACAGTCATTGAAGTTCATGGCTTTCTTTCTTCCGATAACAGGGGGAAAAAGTCATTTTAAGTGACATATTAAGGTTCATATATCTGAGCTCTGAGTCCATGCAATGGTAAAGTCCTTGCCCATACCATTTCAATCAAAGCTACCTACACATTGGGATGTGATTAAACCAGTAGGAAATGGTTAAGTAGCCGTTTCAACTAACAACCATATCTTTATAGCATTTGCCTTCACAACAACTCTGTGTAAGAGAGGCCATTTTGGTGCCATTTGTTTAGATGGCTGTCTGAGGGCCAAATCCGAAGTGTATTCAGCAAGTACATATATTATTCTTCATTAAATAATTACAGATATAGGGAATGAGTCTTACTGGAAAGGCAGCATGGAGATAGGGGAAGCTTACATCTTTGCCCAGTCATTATTATGATGTAGGTTCACTTGATCTTAGCCAAAAGGCCGAGAAGCAATATTGAAACTACAGCTCATGTCCTGCTATACTGTACCTTCTATAAGGACTCACGGACCCATTTTATATCTCCCTATTTGATAAAATACCTGGGAAATTCTGATCTTTTTTTATGTACAGTTGTTGCTATCTGATCAGTATGATTCAGTTTCTCTGAACGTAGCTAAATTTTGTTATACTGTCTGTAAAATTAGGCAGACTTTGATTGCCTACTGATGATCCCACCATTAATATCATCATGTTTTGTTTTGTTTTAATGCATTTTTATCTGTGTATAAATTTGCATTTTATTTGTAATTCTGGTCTGTGACCATAATAAAATATTGATTGATTGATGTAGGTTCTCTCTTCCCTTATGGAAAGTTATGGAGTCCTAAAAATACTCCCATGTTGCTGATAGAAACTTTCCCCTTTCACATAGCTGTGTGTCTGATATCTGTTTCAGTGATGATACTGGAGTGAAGAGATAAGCTTTTCCCCTCTGTAGCTTATTCACCATAAGAATCACCTCCCTGCATCTAGAGCCATAGAAGGGAATCATAGAGTTAGAAGGGAACTGTTAAGTTCTCAAATTCAAAATCCTGCTTAGTAAAGGAATCCAGATGAAAGCCAATGTGACAGATGGCTGTCCACCCTCTGCTTGAATACATCCAGTGAAGGGGAGCCCACCAAATCTCTGTGGCAGTTCATTCCACTATTGAACTGCTCATATCATTAGGAATTTTTTCCTAACGTTAGGTGCGACACTCCCATCCAGTAACTTAAATCCATTCTTCTATGTCCTGTACTTGAAACAATAAAGAATAGGCCTTAAACGTCTGTGTTACATCCTTTCAGTAATGGAAGACTATTCTCATATCCCTCCTCTGTCATCTCAAGAGTAAATATACCTGTCTCCTTCAATCTCTCTTCAAAGAGTTTAGCTTTTAGTTTCTTCTCCCGCATTACCCTTTTCTGAGTTTACAGAGTTTTCAGCTTTATTAGATCCTTCCCAAAGTGTGGTGCTTAGAACTGGACATAGCACTCAGGGTGGTTTCTGACCATGCAAAATAGAGTGGAAAAATTAGCTTCTATGATTTAGAAACTGTTGGGGTTTGATATACCCAGGAATTTACAGCTAGATATAAATTACATAGAGAGGCTTGATATTTAGGTGAAAGGGGAAATATTCTGCAGAGTCACCCAATTAGCAGCCATTGTTGTAGTGATGATGTGTCAGTGTGTGACTCATACAACAGGTACTAAGAGTTAAGTTGGGTGTGGTGAATAATGAGAGTGACCTATAAGGTGATTGGTCAGTTTATATATCGTTGGTTTATCATTTGGTACCCGTGTGGAAGTGATCTGTAAATACGTATGTATATAAGTAAATAGGCTATTTTATATAATCTCTGTGTGAGTGTCTATTTACTATACAGCCTAAGGATCACTGGTGTCTAGGAGAAGAAGCAGGCTGCTCCATCCGCTCGCCCCGACAGGTTACGGGCCCAGAGGCGACAGAGAAGCCATAGATGACAGAAGTTTTGGACTGGCTATGGATCATGGGATTGTGTGCAGTCTGTGAGCTGGAAGCTTTGGAAGCCTATCCAGGAGTCACGCTATTTGGAGTGATTTGGAGCTTTAACAGGTTCCGTGCCTGCGTCTGGTTTTTTTTCCTACGCTTGTTTTGCAGCTGGAGGACATTCTGATAAGGTCTGTGTCTTTAATCATCGGTGTCTGCCCAGAAGGGGCTGTGGACAGATGAGCGAAGCGAAGATGTTGCCAGCAGTGGGGGTAGGTTTTCCTCTGGAAAGACTGAATGACACTAATTATTCGTCATGGGCATATAAAATGGAAATGTATCTTCGACATGAGGGTCTTTGGAGGAGTGTACTTTGCCCTGACCCAGACCTGGATGATGAAGACGTTGTTCTACAGGATGAGAAAGCATTGGCAAGCATAATTTTATGTCTGGAGAATAGCCAATTATGTTATGTTAGAGATTGTCAGTTAGCCAATAAGTGTTGGGAAGCTTTAAAGAATGTTTATCTGAGAAGCACGCCGTTATGCAAGGTTATGCTGACAAGAAAACTTTATCATGCCAGATTAGGGGTATCTGATAATATTCGGGATCACCTGCATTATATGACAAACTTGTTTCAGGAGTTGGCTCAGAGAGATATGCCGTTTACAGAAGCAAATAAAGTGTATGTAATTCTCAGTTCTCTAAATGAAACGTTGGCTCAGAGAGATATGCCATTTACAGAAGCAAATAAAGTGTATGTAATTCTCAGTTCTCTAAATGAAACGTGGGATAATTTAGCTACAAGCTTCGGGTCATTATCTGAGAGTGATTTGACCATAAATTACTTATCTGGCAGATTATTGGAAGAAGAGCAAAGAAGAAAACAGTGTTCTAACATGATTAGTAATAACATAAAGCAGTCTGTTAAGGAATGTTATTTATTATTATTATTATTATTATTATTATTATTATTATTATTATTATTATTCTAATGAGTCTAACAATGTTTTATTTGTAAAGTGTAAATGTTTCTACTGCAAGTCTGAAAGGCATTTGTTGAAAGATTGTGATAAGAAACAGAAGCCTAAAGCCAAGCTGGGAATTTCCAGGCTGGGAGACAATGCACAGCTGTCTCTAATTACTTCAAGTGTACAAGATTTAAAGTGACCATGTTAGTCTAGCTAATGGAAGTATTGCATCTGTGACTGGTAAGGGATTAGTGTATGTACCAGGATTAAATGTTGAATTATCAATGTTATGTGTACCAGAACTGGAGTACAATATTATAAGTGTTTCACAATTGGATACACAGGGTTATAATGTACAGTTTGGTAATGGTGAATGTATTGTCATGAAGGATAATAATGTTTGTGGTAAAGGTATTTTACAGAACTGTCTTTATGAAATGGTACAAACCAGGACAAGCAGAAACCATGATGTAGCCACAATTAATAAGCCACCACATGATTCATGTGAGCACCTATGGCATAGAAGGCTGGGGCATCTGAGTTTCAAAGTGATTGAAAAGATGTCAGAAGCAAGTTCTGGAATGAATTTGAAACAGTGCCAAGTGTATTTGGATTGCACAGCTTGTAAGGTTGCAAAGTCAAAGGTGTTTCCTGTGAGCAAATTCAGTGATAGGAAGTCACATAAATGTTTTGAATTAGTTCACGCTGACTTAATTGGTCCATTACCAGCTACAATAGGGGGTGCTAAATATGTTTTAGTTATTGTAGATGATTACACCAGATTTGGGTTCTGTTACCTATTGAAAGCTAAAAGTCAAACATTTGATAAGTTTAGAAACTGGGTGCAGTTTGTGGAACGTAGATATAGCACAAAGGTGTGTAATTTACAAACTGACCGGGGTACTGAGTTTCTGAGTGGTAGTTTTCAGCAATGGCTCGGTAGAAGGGGCATTGTGTATAGGAGAACCAAGTCAGAGCCAGGAGTGGCAGAACAAAGATACTCAGCATTACAGACAGTAAAGGATTCACTTATAGCTGACTCAGGGTTATCAAGAGGATACTGGGGAGAGGCTATATTAACTGCTAATTATTTAATTAACAGATTATGGAGTGTATCTGTAAATCAAACTCCATATTATATGTTATATGGCAAGAAGCCATCATTAGCTCATTTGAAAGTGTTTGGGTGCACTGCCTATGTTCACGTGCACAAAGAGGTACGTAGGAAGGGGCAGGCAAAAGCACAGAAGCTGACGTTTGTGGGGTATGAGCCAGGAACCAAGGGATATAGGTTCACTGATGGCAGGAAAGTTGTTATTTCTAGATCAGCAAGTTTTAGTGAGCACAGCAATTGGCAGAGATTACACGGGAGTAGTGAGGTTTTTCTTCCTAGTCAGGGACATTTTGAGTTCTCAGAGCGGAGAGAGTCCACTGATGTGATTAAGAAGGAAAAGGAATTAACTCCTAGTGTGCCAAAGATGCAGGATGCTACAGTTTTGCGCAGATCTGAGAGAGTTAACAAGGGCATACCACCTCAACGTTATACACCAGGTGATGTAAAAGTGTGTTTTATCAATTATGAACCTCGTAATTACCAGGAAGTTTTGAAGTTGCCACAACATGAGCAGAGTAAATGGAAAGCTGCTATGGATGTGGAAATGAAAGCCATTAATTCTCATAAGGTTTTTAAATCTACTAGGTTGCCTGAGGGGCATAGAGCAGTAGGTTGCAGATGGGTGTATAAGAAGAAAACCTTAGTGAATGGTGATATTCAGTATGAGGCTAGATTGGTAGCACAAGGATTTTCCCAGATAAAGAATCAGACTTATGATGAGGTATTTGCACCAACGCTAAGAGGGGAGACATTTAGGTTTGCCTTAGCAATGGCAGCAGCTGGGAATTGTGTAGTACAACATTATGATATCACCACAGAATATTTGCATGCTGATTTGAAAGAAGAAATCTATATGGCTGAAGCCCCAGGGTATGAATCAAATATTGCAGGAAGAGTATACAAGTTGCAGAAAGCATTGTATGGACTCAAGCAGTCGGCACGTTGCTGGAATCTAAAGTTAGATAAGGAATTACAAAGAATGGGATTCAAGTGTAGTATAGCTGACCCATGTCTTTATGTAAAGCAATGTGAAAATGATGAACAGATTTTGCTTTTGATTTTTGTAGACGATTTGTGTTTTATAGCGAAAGATCAAAGCAGGGTAATTGAATTTACTGAAAATCTGAAACAACAATTTGATGTCAAAGATCTGGGAGAAATTAGAAATTACCTAGGCGTAGGTATTCAGAAGGTTGATGGGGGTTATGTTCTAGACCAGCGGAAGAAAATTGAAGCACTGCTAAGAGAGAACAATATGGAACATTGCAAGGAAGTTTCAATCCCGATGACAACAGATTTTGTTAATACAGAGACTGGAGATGATAACCAAACTTCATGTGATCAAGAACATGTGATCAGTCAATAGTTGGAAGTTGTATTGTATTGTACTGATTTGCAATATTGTCCATCTGAATGTAATGTAGCAGATGTGATGACAAAGCCTCTAAGCATAGATAGACATAGGATGTGTATATCTCAAATGTTTATGTCTTCTATTCTGTATATGTGAATGTAATATCTATTGTAAATTGAAGGGGTGTTGGGGTTTGATATACCCAGGAATTTACACCTAGATATAAATTATACAGAGAGGCTTGATATTTAGGTGAAAGGGGAAATATTCTGCAGAGTCACCCAATTAGCAGCCATTGTTGTAGTGATGATGTGTCAGTGTGTGACTCATACAACAGGTGCTAAGAGTTAAGTTGGGTGTGGTGAATAATGAGAGTGACCTATAAGGTGATTGGTCAGTTTATATATAAATACAGATATGTCCTGTATTCGTTCTTCTCATTTATTCCCATTCTACCTCGTGTATGCTGTATCGTTGGTTTATCATTTGGTACCCGTGTGGAAGTGATCTGTAAATACGTATGTATATAAGTAAATAGGCTATTTTATATAATCTCTGTGTGAGTGTCTATTTACTATACAGCCTAAGGATCACTGGTGTCTAGGAGAAGAAGCAGGCCGCTCCATCCGCTCGCCCCGACAGAAACTGAACTTCTGTTCATTCAATCTAAAATTGCACGGGTCATTTTCACAGCCACATCCCACCGATGACTCATATGCAGTTGTTGTCAACTACTATTCCATGATCTTTTCCCCAAGCACTGCTGAAAACAGGGATCCTCCATCCTGCATTTATTTTTGATTCCCAACAGAAGTATATTGCACTTGTTTTATTCTGGCACTTTCAGTGCATGGCTCTAAACTGTCAAGGTGGTTTTGAATATTATTTCTGTCTTGCAGGGTATCAACTGCCTGAGACAATTTTGTGTCAGCTCAAATTTCATAGGTATTCTCTTTACCTCCTCATCCAAAAAATTAACAAAATGGAGTGCACTTTGTGGCACGCCAAGTTTGATGAGGAATCATTGATAACCCCTAGCCTTCCAAAAAGCTCTTAAAATCTGGCATTCCCTCCAAGTCCTAGGATAGGGTGAGGTAGACAAGAGGATTTAATGATGGACTGCATGTGGAAGCTTAACTTTGGTGCCAGGTTTTTTAATGTTTATGGTTTTACTAAATATATGTATTTTATTGTTGTTTTATTGATGTTGTTTTAATTGTTGGTTCGGAGCCGCCCAGAGTTCGATATAAGATGGGCAGCTATATAAATGTTATAAATAAATAAATAAATAAATAAATAAATAAATAAATAAATAAATAAATAAATGGGTATTCTTTTCATACACATTTTTTATCCAACTAGGTATCCATAAGTGTCATACTATCTAGTCTAATCAAAATGTCAGGACGTACTTTATCCAATTTTTTACTGAAATCAAAATATATTACCTTGAAAGCATTCCCACCATCCAGCAAGGTAGTTACCCAATCAAAAAAATAAGTTCACATTATTGGCAAGACTTAGTTTTGACAAATATATGCTGAATTTTTATCATTACTGCAAGGTTTTCAGAATCCTGATAGATTGACCACTTTGCCATTAAATACACACAAACTATTTATGCATACATAATTTGGCCTTAAGAAATATAGAATAATTTATAGACATATAATGCTGAACATACATTGTAGACAGACTTTATTTAGAACTCTCTTCTGTCCTTCACCATACACATATCTGCTTTTCCTTTGTTTCTGAAATTATGTGAAGCCATCTTTGTTCTTTCTTTGCATGTGTAGCCATCTTTGTTCTTCCAATATAACTGGAAACTGTCTTTTGGTTTTCATTCTTGAATGATGCTCAAAGCTCTTACACAAACAAAAATTACCCTTACAGTCTAGTGTTGTACTTGACCAGGAATTCTTAAGATTGAAAGAATTCTACTTAGTGCTTCCCAAGCCTAGAGTGCTGAATTCCAAAATACATATATTCTGCACAATATAATGGCTTTCTTAAACCACCACCATGCCATTATGTAAGGAAATCACCACAGTAAATCAAGGTGCAAAAGAGGGCCAGGTCATTTTTCTCCTTGCTATCAGGGGAATTTGGGAATTTCAGAAAATGAAATATTATTCCTCTTTCTCCAAAAGGGAAATGCACAATTCACAAAATACAAGCCAAATCAATTTCATTGCAGCTCTAATATTTCACATGAACGTTCCAGCATTCATTTTTTTCAATGCACACTCAGCTATTTCAGCCATTCACTTTGTCTCATTCCTTCCTGTTTGCTATCAAAACGTTCAGGCTGAAAATCTATGACCACTGCTAAACAGAGTACAGTATCTATATAGCCAAACAGCTGCATGCCGAATATGTAAAACGAGTTATACCCTGCTGATTAATCTATACTGCATTAAACCACATCCAACTTGTTTTATTCACAGGCTGTGCAGAAGACAACCATCAGTGACAAACACCACATCATGATAACGGCAAATTTTATTTTTTCTTCTTGTTTTCTTATTTCATCCTCTTCCCCTTTCCCCAGATTTTGCTGGTTTTAAGAGATAATGAGGAATATACATCCTCAATATTTATCATTATTAACGTTTGATTAGCATAAAATAATCTTTTTATTTGCTTTGAGGTTTTTAAGGACAAACATAGAACTGCAAAAAGAAATCTAGCTTTTTCACAGATAATTTGGCACCTGCTTTTGTCAGTGTATATTATACACATAGCAGAACCATGTATAAATTGTCACATTTTAAAAATATTTTCTAATATTTTAGGAGCTCAGGACAAACATAGGAACAATATCTACAGTAAAGTAAAGGAAATTGCGAAGAGGAGATGCTTGAGGGATCTGATCTGCTTAGAGTTAAGAACATGTGACACTGCTGCATAGCTCTGCCCCGACACCCTGACAAGAGGTGGCAATGCTTATTTCCCAAACATCCATGTTTATATCGCTCTTCAGAGGAGGAGTGTCTGCATATTTAGCTGTAAACCTTTTCTGATAAAATTGCATGCTAAATGGCTCAATGCCAGAGGAGAATTAGTATCAGTCATGCTGATGTTCACATATTACTGTATTCTATCAAATGGAATTCAAATTTTCAAATATCATTTGTGTGTTTGCGTGTGTGTGTGTGTGTGTGTGTGTGTGTGAGAGAGAGAGAGAGAGAGAGAGAGAGAGAGAGAGAGTACAGAGGGTAGTAACCATGTTTTGTAAAAAAAAACTCTTTTCCATATTCCCTCCTTGCCTCTCTACCTCCCTCCCTCTCCTCCCTTTGTCACACACACGCACGCACATTTTATATGCTATTTCTGCAAAAAAAATACCCATTTATTTGGATGTATCTTTCTGAAATATATATATACTGTGTGAATTCTGAGTGGGGAATGAGGACTCCGTTCATTGCCATCCATCCACATAATGATGGAATCTATATTAGAGGATCACTCAAATTCACTCCTCTAGAAAACTCTGTCATACAACTGTTGTACAATTGTACGACTTCTTGGTGGGGACAACTACACAGCACTGTCCCATTTGGGGCTTAATTTTCATCTTAATTGTAAGGGGGCATGAATAGCATTTTTACTTTAAACTGACATGATTTACATCCCCAAACTATTCTACAGACAAGATTTAATTATTCCCCAGCTTTCACACTTTCAGATTGTTCTGGTGCTGCTATTGACTCAAGAAGCTAAGCAAAACACATTTTAAAAAGTGTATTTTGAGAGAAAACCTGTTGCAAGTATGTACTTGAGAAAATAAGTTTTAAAATACATATATTGAAATGCAGACTTTTGTACAGATTCATAAAATACAGGTCATGCAGAAGCAGCATGACGGAACAAAGAGAAAATTCATCTAGTTTATAAATATCCTTTCGAAATTTTAATTCCTTTGTTTCAAACATCGTCTTGAATAGTTTGGAATGTTCAGAAAATTTGTGTACCTCATTTTTCACATCCAGTTAATTTATAAGCAGGTTTAAAAGCAATGTCCTATAACTAATCCCTGGGGGAGCCTCACTTTCCTCATCTCTCTGGAGTAAATCACTGATTTATGCCTGCATAGATGCTGTACATACATACTGTGCATGTTCTTCATGCTGCTCCCTTTCAGAAGATAAGCAAGAAGTAGTAAGCAAAGGCAGTGAAGAA